>JAODVM010093538.1:0-16562 GCA_025400095.1 Phenganax marumi | reverse complement strand
AGCTTGTCATTTTTAATATATCGATCCAAATGTGGTCAAACTTTGTACACTTATTAATTTTAAGCTGCTCTTTCGACAAGAAAGGTTTATTTCTTACTCTTTTCACTTCTTAAAACTCGCTTCCAGTGCATTTGCAGTTTTTGAAGTAGCTAATTATCATTTGTTAACAGTGGCGTAGTGGCTCGAAAATTTCAAGGGGGGCCAGTGTTAGATTTGGCGTTCTTAATTCTTATATGAGTCCTGCGCCCCCCCCCCCAACTACCACCTCCTGCGCCCTCCACGCCACAAGTTCAATAATAATAAAGTAGATGAATGAATACATATATACAGTGTTGCGTTTTATTGTTTTAGAATTTTAATTCCAGAGTTTCAATATTAAACACAAATCCTTCTAGGTGATTTTGGCACCCCACTGGCATCTCGGCGCTCCTCTTGAGACCGTCGCACGGGGGCCTTGCTTCCCCGGCCACTACGCCACTGTTTGTTAACAGTCATTTCTTATTGTGACTGGGTTTACTTGAGATGATACTATATGAAGCAGTTGTTTTCTTTTCTCAAGAAAACTTTTAAGGCAAATATTACGTTTTTTGGAAAATGTTTTGGAGAATCCGTCTTTGCAACTACGACACCGACTACGCACTGCCAGACATTTCCTCTTCACATTAAGTCCAATCGTCTGGTATTTAGGCGGAGAAAAAAGTAGGGTGCATCTTTAGTCTTTGTTCATCTAAAGATAAAATGGGCAACTTCTAAGTTACACTAAAATGAAATCTACGTAACTGGTATCTTTAAAAATTGGACCTATTTTCATATGGATTTTCTAGACGATTAGTACTAAAGTTAGGATGGACGACATTTTCCTGAAGAGGACTACAAGTTACAAACTTTGTTCCCTGTTGAAATAGTTTTCAATGGATGATCTTTATCCAAATTCCGTCTGATTGTTACTCGTTTCTAAAAGTTCGCGTGTATCATTTTTTTAAAGATATCAACTTCCGTACAGAAGGTTCCAAAGTGTACTGGAGTGCATTTCTAGGGTTACACGACAATTGAAACTAGCATAAAATGTTTTGGTGTAGCAGATAATCTGCTAAACAGGCAATCTGATTTCTCGCCAAATTCAAGTTTGTTTAAAGAGGCAATCGAAGCAATACAATAAAACTTGAAAGTTGTTTGTATATCCGCCCAGTGTATAAAGCACCTCAAATTGTGCAAACAAACTTGGCTAGTGTCTCATTTTTTTGTTTACTACAAGATAGAATAACAATAACTCTGTGGATTAAGTCGTAGCCCACGTTTACAAATTTACACGGCACCGATGAATTTTCTTCGCCTTGAGAAAGAATTGCTGATTGTACATTGTTGTATAAAATAGTGAAATATGTTTTCCGAAGAACTAACTGTGTCGTAAAGAATTTCTATCCCGCCAAGCCAGGATAGCTCAGTTCATGTGACTCTTTGCCAGCCAACTAACTATATTGTAGCTAATTGGGCAAGCCGGTCTCAAAAGCAAGCCCTGAAACATTATACTTTTCAATAAAGTACTTCTGGCGGTTCTTTCGAATGACTTAATGAGAGTTACTGAGGTCAGATCACTCAGGTATTTTATATAGCTCACATTGACTCAGTTTAGATTACAGAAACTGTTTCATTTCGAACAGTTTTAGTAGGTAATATTTTAGACTTTATCGAGATTTTAAACAATCGCAAAAAAAAAGTAAACAACCCGGCACAGAAATTACCAGAACAAAGACGAGCGCCAAAATATAGACCAACCTCAAAGCTTGAAAAAACGAACCAGTTCTGAAAGTTCTTGTTGCTGAACGAAGAGAAATGACAGAAACACAAGAACAAGAGTCATAACGAGAAGCACAGGGATAAAATGAGAAAAACGACGAGAACCAGTGAACCACGGGTGCTGCATACAAAACTAGGAGAATTACAAGAAGCAGAAGGATAACTAAAACAAGATGAACTACAAGAATGAGAAGAGAGAGCAACAAAAAGGAGAACTACAAGAACTAGGAGAAGTACTAGAACAACGAGAACTATAATAGAATAGGGATGGGCACAAAAGTAGGAGAATTAAAAGAATCAGGAGGATAACAAAAACAAGATGAACTACAGAAATGAGAAGAGGCTACAAAAAGGAGAACTACAAGAATTAGGAGAAGTACTAGAACAAAGAGAACTATAATAGAATAGGAATGGGTACAAAAGTAGGAGAACTATAAAAATAAAGAGAATTACTAGACAAAGGACTGCAACAACTATCAAAGAAAATATAGCGACAAGGAAAGCTACAAAATAAGAAAAATTTAAAAAATAAAAAGAGTTTCAAAAACACGAACTACAAAAGCCGCAACTATAAAAATCGCATCGATAACTTTTTGACGATAGTAAATGGTTTCTATTGTTCTATAAAGAACTGTTCAGAAAACATTCACCATAGGAAACATAGAAACCATTCGCCATGGTCAAAATGTTATTTCATGCGATTCTAAAGTTTGTTACCGCAACAAAATTTTTGTTCTGCTGACTATAAAAACCAGAAGCATTACGGAGAATTATAACAATCAAGAGAACTTCAAGAATCAGGACGACAAGAATCAGACAAATGACAATTAAGAGCCAAGAGATTTAAGCGTAAAAATCAAAAGAATGCCAAGAATCAGAACAACTAGTGAACCTTGTGCAGAATCGATAAAAGTGACAAGAACCAGAAAAACTTAAAAAAGCGGAGAATGAGATGAACCGGAGGAATGACAATAACCTGAAGAACGAATACTAAGTAGATCAGCCATCGGAAAAATAGAATCAGAGATGAACTAGGTAGAGAAAGAACCACGGGAACAACCGAACAAGGTACTCGAATAATGAGAGCTATCAGAATTCAGAACCACATGCAGAGAAAGAAAATACACCACTTAAACGAACCAGTCCTTGTGGACTGGAGATGAGTTTGGGGGTGAAAATTATAGATACAAAAGCTGTCTAGGTATTTTTTCTTGGTGCAAATTGTTTTCGTTGTATGTTCTTTGACGCTATTCTTACGATTAGCCGGCAATATTTGCGATAAAAAAATTCTATAGAAGTTTTGCATTAGTAACTTTCGCCCTCAAACTCATTCCCACACTTCACAGACTAATTTGTCGAATTGGTGTATTACTGCGTGTTAAATCCTAATTCTACCGTAAGCTAAAATGTCTGTTTTAGTATGGCAGTTATTATGACCAGGTAAAGTGACTGTTTATCGAAAACATTAACAGTTATTCTATACAACATTTCCAACTGAAGTTAACCATTGAGGATATACTTGAAAATGGCAAAATGAACCCAAACCATATTTTTCTCATGAAAAGCAACAAATACATTCGCTTCACTCGCATACACACCTTTTATTGATATCTATATTTACAAAATGCTACAAGCATTATAATACTCACTGATCTACAGTAGCTACTAATCAATTTATGACTTGATACATGTTGCATATAACAATCAAATAATTCAAACTCTAAATTAAAATGTTAAAATACGTTGTAAATACCCATACTTTACAAAACTGATGTGTATAGCAGTACTTATATAGCTATACTATGAAAAACAACAGTGCAAATCGGGATATGATCTAGGGCTTCACTAGGTATCTCTAATTGTCTAGACAACCAGCACAGTTTTTGCTATATGTTTAGTAGATATTTGAATAATGAGACCAATGGCATATAAGCTGTGGTTACACACTACCGGATTCGCGTCGTTGGGACATTAAATTCAAACGTTTTAAAGACAAGTTCCAAGCCTAAAACTGCAGCAATATAACAGAGTTGCAAAAAAAGTTAGGCATATAAAAGTTTGAAAAGTAATCAAACTCGCAAAACGGTTGAATTTGATGTAACTACGATTACAATACTGGCCAAAAATATGGGAACAAATAATTGAATTCTTGATGTTAGTCTGCAATAAGATGTGTATATCCCTTTTTTCCCCCGTACAATGACGGGTTTGATGTTTCTCGAAAGAGGTTCGGACCACATTGTACGGGGGGGGGGGAAGAAGGAAAAGCAACAAGTAATAGCACCGAACTCTAAACACACTGTTGACTCATTTGATATACATGAATATGCGTTTGGCAATAAAGTCGTGCATCCTCTGTAGCTGTGCCCTTATTTTTGACCAGGATTGTCGTATAAACATACATTGAATTAAATCTTGATTAAGGTTTTCAAGTAAAGATGCTAAAAGCAGACTCTAATAAAATGAACCAGTTCACCCCACCACACTTAATATAACTATTCCCGGCACACAAAAACTATCAAGTTCTCTTTGTGCAAGATTTTACTGAGCCCGGCATTAGCGTAAAAGCATAAAATTAAAACGGTGTATAATTTGTCCATAATTTGTGGCCCTGACATAAAAATAACAATTCCTAGGTGCAAAGACTCTGAACCATGAAATCAAGTGAACTAGCTAGGGTAAAATAAATGATCTAACGATTACAGTTAAAATTACTACGGGATAATTTAAGCCTCTCTACCGTGTTCTCCCATTTTGTCATCAGCGCCATGTTGGATAAATTCGAGATTTGGCAAAAGCTTTTCTTTGTCTCAGTTCAAAATTTATCCAACATTGCGGAAACTGCTCTGTTGTTTTTACAATCGCAAGGGAATGGTTGCACGCCCCCGACGTTTGTAAACAAGTACAACTTAAAGGAAGAATTTTTTGCGATCTAAACGAATACCCACAACTTGTCTTTTGACAACAAGCAATCATCAACTGGAGAACCTGATTAGCATGTCGCCGATAATCGGCGATGTTCCCCCGACTTCTCACGTTGTTGACACTCAAGGCAGAAAATTATTTCCGACGGACAAAAGATTTTACTCACAAGTAATTCTTTCTTGTAGTTTTCTAGCTGCTTAGGTCAAGCGGACACGATGCAAATACAGTCGGCCGCTTCCACCTACTTTTTTTAACAAAAATCGGACAAAATATTAAAAGAAATTGGTCGTCCTTGGACTACTTTTGCCCGAGAAATATAACAAAAATCTCAGCAAAAACTAAAGGATTTCGCTAAATTCAACCGCACCAGTCAACGTCGGCCGACTAAATTCGCATGTTGAGTGCACCCGATTTTAACGATCAAGAACAAATAGTGTCGGAGAATCGCCTACTACCTGGTACAACATGGAACCATGCTTTACGCTAAAAGCTTATCAAACCAATTTTGGCGGGCTGCGTTCACGTGATTTTTTTCCCGAACAGGAGGCGAATAAAACCATCCGGAAGTCGATTTTTCTACTAGTTGAACGGATTTTACACCGAAAAATTTAAGAGAAATCGATCTTCTACGGCTTAAATTATCTCGAAAAATTTAAAGGAAATCGATCCTTTGCGGCTTAAATTATCTTCAAACTCATTTGATAAGTTTTTGGAAGTGTTTGATATATTGCACTTGCCCATCATATGAAATTCGGGATCAAAGGATTGAAAGATATCTGCTGTAATACCTCAAAACCAGTTAGAAATTAAAGATAGTTCAATTACCGCTCAAGACAATATAATTACTGAAACATGGGTTGTAGCACGTGACTTCCAGGTCTCATAACATATTGCCGATATGAGTTTACATTACTTGCGGTCTGGTTATGCCTCATTGAAGATTCCGGGGGTGATGAAGCTACAAAGGATGGTGCTGGGATGGCATAATTTGGTACTTGGGCGTGAGGTGCGTTGTACGCCATTCGACCTGGGGCAAGTATAAGAGGCATAGCAGAGGGGGACCTCACAGTCGTCACCTCTGGGGGGAGGTGTGAGGTGTATACTGTCGATACAGCACGTGGCACGTGGGAGTACATCTGCGAGGGAAGGTAGACAAAGTGATCTTGAGCACTATTACCAGGGTGAAGCACGTGCGTAGTGGATGGCAGTTGTGCAAACGGCGCATGCGCAGGAGCACTCACAGGGTATCCGAGCGTCGGTGAAACAAAACATGCGCCGCTTGAATCTGCGGGGACTGGAATGAAGGTGGGAAGAAGTTGGAATGAATTCCCAGTTTGGAACTTAAGTTCAGGACTGCGACGATGGGTGTCCATTCGTGAAGACTCCGCTGGATTGATGAACGCCGACGCAGTATCATGGAGTGTTTGCGTTTCTTGATCACGTGAGGGATGATGATTCTTTCCAGTCTTGCGCACTTTACATGCCTTATCAAAATCCGCAGATCTACCGTTGAAAACTCTTTCGCCATTTACGAACGGAATTTCCGGTGAAAGACACTTCCGTCCATCCTCCTCATTCTTATTCAAGTAATTCGCACTCGGCATTTGCTTTGTGGCACAGCTCGATGAAGAACCTACCCAAATATCACGGCTGCACGGTAATTTGTGCCCCCTTTTGTGTTCAGGCAACGCGGCCCACGCGCGCTGTGGTTCCCGCTCGGCCTGTCGATTTCCCAACCTTCGACTGTTGTCACTATGACTACTAGAACAATAGCCTGGGCAAGGATTTGCGGCAATATCAGGAACTCGTCGCTCTGCGTTTAGCAGGAAATTATTTGGTGGAAACAGGAAAAGATCGTCTGCAGTTCCTTCATTGCTGAAAGCTGAGGAACTTTGACCTGGTAAATAAGATGGTTCTTTGTTAACGTTTACTAAAGATAGGCAGATAGATAAATACATAGATAGGACAGACAGACAGACAGACAGACAGACAAACAGACAAGCAGACAGACAGACTGGCAAACAGGTAGATAGATAGACAGATAAATGGATGGACAAATGCACGAATACATAAATAGATGGTTTACATATAGTTACTTGGCGACATGAACTAAACTGCGTAACTACTGACAATGCTTTTCAAATGTAAACAATATATTGACCTAGATTATTTCTACAACAATCAATTAGCACTCTCCCAATCTGTTTATCCCTGTAGGAGAGAACCGGAGTGCCCGGAGAAAACTTATGGCTTTCGGCAAAGTAGTTGACGAACTCTTTTCACATGAGAAAGTTAAGCACGCGTTGAGAATCGAACTCATAACCTCACTGGTAAAATTCACCGTTTACACGAGTAAACGGGCCATTAAAGTCAGTATAAAACTGCAGCACGAAACTGCAGCATGATAATTCAGTATGAATACTTCAGTAAACAACTTCCAGTTCCTTGCCCGTGAACGAGGGCTTTCAACTTCCAATAATGCGCAAACAGACAGTGCTCTAAAGTTTCAAATGTTCAATTTCACTTTGTCCGACGGCAGACGATTCTAGCAGTTCGGGTGAAATTCTTGCCAGCTAATGGATCAACTACATACGTTTTCAAGAGAAACGTGCCGATTTCTCTTGTCGACTTATTGGCCAGCAATGCAAACTACTCTATTATACAGTGTCTCAAAAGAAACAAAATGAAATTTCAACAGACTATGACGCATCAAATATTGAATTAAACGATTTAATTTTTATAAAGAGAAAAAGAAGAGATTTTAAGCTTTCCAATGATATCTTTTTCATTTCACAACGACAAAACATGACCACATACTCTTCGAATAAAAATTGCCGGTCAAAGTCACATTCTTGCAGCCTTTTGAGAATAGCATGGGAAGAAACAAAGCAAAATTATTTCCGCAGTGCGACTTAAATTCACTAAATTAAACTGAACATGATCAAAAAGCAAAATTTGCATCTTCGCGCATAAAATCAGTAAGAACATCAAGCACCAGTACATGGTTCAATCTCGCTGGTGGAAAACTGGCTGAACAGCAAAACCTCGTTGTTTTTCTCGAGCTTGTCTGTTTTTCCAGGGTGTTTAAAAAGATTTCAAGAACTTATTTAAGCAATCACATTCGTTAGCGTCTATTACTCGGTTGCAATTGACACCACGTCGTAAATCGTTAAGTCGCTGTTTTAAGTGGCGAACACACGATAAATTTGTTGCAAGTTTGTAATAGTTTTCGAACGATTTTCCGACGGCGACTACAGGATGTCTCCCCCCCCCCCAAACAAAAACTATTCCTAGAATTTGAGTGCCCCGCCATAAAGCTGAACGCACTGATGCGTAAAATATTGAGAAGGTGCACTTATCGAAATTTAGTTAGGAAGATCTCCTTTTATATTGTGCGATTTTAGTCTTGGGGGGTTTAAAGCAAATGACAACATTCTAAAAGAGAACAACTTTGTGAGAATGATCAAATTCAAATTTAGATTCTTGTAGTTTTGCCTGGCCAAAAGAGTTGCACTGATGAAGGTCCGGGTTAACGGATCGAAAGCTTTACAATAAACAAATATACGTGGTGTACCCTCAAACTAATATTCATAAATTCAAATTAGTCCTGCGTGGGACCAACAGAGGGTCAAGGCATTCAAATTGTAACAACAGATTGCTATTGGTGATTTCAATAGTTATCGGGTTTTTTGAGACACCCTGTGTAGTAGCAAAAGATGGCGTACTTTGCATTTCGTGGGTAATAAAGCAAAAAGAACGACTCACATTACGACACAGTCGAAGCGGAACGTAGGGTTGTTCTTACCAGTAATATCAAGAGAATTTGACCTGTCGCTAGAGCTTGAAATGGTAATGACACTAGGAGAAGGACTGTCATGAATAACAATCGGTGAACACACTGGTTTCGTCCTCAATTTCATCCCGTGGTCAGGTGTCATTATCTTCGGGCTGAGATCGTGATGATTCTGACTCCCGAAGTTCAATTCGAAAACCGGCGGCCTCCGACCGGGAGAAGACAGCCGGAAATCAGGTAACTCGCATTCATGATTGTCAGGTCGAGTTCTTGTAGAGCTGGGATATTTCCACGCCGGCGCAGACGGCCTGTATGCCGTTGGGTTCCAAACAGATGAGTCCAAGCTGGTAGTGAGTAAGCCCGCGCCAGCTTGCCCATTCTACAATGTATAAAAAAAGTTAAAGCGATTTGCTCGAGCGAAAAGTGAATCTAGCAACGTGATTGGCTCGCTTTGGACTTCTTCACGGCGAATCATTTTTTCTAGCCAATCACCAGGGCTGTAGTTAGACACGATAATTAGGGGTGCATATTCATATTTTCGGGTTAACATACTGTAAAAACAATCGCTTTCAAAAGACATCAGTACTGCAGAACACGAAAACATGAATATGCACCCCCCAAATTTTCGTGTCTAGCGACGGTCCTGCCATGCAATCACTTTGATAGGGCAGGATCCGCACGCATAACTTTGGCTTGCAAGTTCAACGCTGTAACTCCTGAGTAACCTCGCCTACAACAACCGGCCCCAGAACCTTATCGGAGAAGGCTTTCGATCAGACACATGCATAGTTCAAGAGCTAACAGGGCACAACATAGGTGCTACTCAGTCTTATTAGACTAATGAAAGAATTGTGACCAACTGAAAACAGTGATGATTTTACGCCGGAAAAGTTGCCAGCGTCGGGCGCGCAGGGTCTCAAAGTCCTTATAACTATCTCAAATTCAAGTATTTCAATCTAATACATGTTGTATACACAATATATGTCGGAGCTACTCATACTTGAATAGCCAGTTCCCTTGATTAGGTATTCTGAATATAGCTACCAAAGTGCTTTTCGGTCGTGCAATGGAGTAGGAATAAAACGTCTCCAAACCACCATGGTAGCTGAATACACCAATTCGACAAATCGATCCGTGAAGTCTGGGAATGAGTTTGGGGGTGAAAATTATTAATACAAAACTTGAATAGAATTCTTTTATCGCAAAAATTTTTTGCTAAGCGTAAATATGGAGTCAAAAACATACAACAAAGACAATTTGTATCAAGAAAAAATACCTAGACAGGTTTTGTATCCATAATTTTCACCCCCAAACTCATCTCCAGTCCACACGGATTGGTTCGTCGAAGCGGTGTATACAAACCTTTTTTTTGGTTAAAACTTCTCTTTCTTTATCTCGTTTTCTCCATTCCTCAGTTAACGTTTTGAGTTTCTCTACCTCTTTCGCTTTTAACTAAACAATAAATGAGATAAAAGATTCAAGATTTACTACATCACTTCCATATTGAATATAAGTCATAAAGCCTTTTTCACGTGCATCACCTCTGACAAGTTGTAAAAATAAACAAAAACAAAATACCAACACACAACAATAAAAATTGACCTGCAAAAACGAACAACTGCAACAAAGCAATAAAAAAGAGCAGACAGCCATCCAGCGTAGAAAGACTCGTGCGTAAACACACCATGAGGTGCAATCACTGGATCAACCGCCCTTCATCAATGGCGTTGTGGGTTCGATTCACAGCGTGGATCATGGTGCGAACTTAACTTTCTTATGTGAAACGTGTTCGTCAATTACTTCGCCGAAAGTTGTAAGTTTTCTACGGGTACTCCAGTTTTTTCCAACAGGAAAAGTTGACAGGGAGGGTTAGGATAAATAGCTTAGAGACACAAGATATAGACACGGGGAGCTGAAGGTTAGGATAACCTTAAGGTTCGCCTTTTCAATTAGCAGGATTGAATGAAGTATCGTTAACTACTATGCCATTATTGTACTAGTCATCTGCTACTTCTACTTTTCCTACAGTTCCCACAGTTCCTCGTCTTCCTATTTCTTTTGCTCTCACTCCCACTGCTCTTACTGCTGCTGTTCTTACTTCCACAGCACTTAATTCTACTGCTCCAAATTCTGCTAATGCATCTGCTACTGAATCTACTTCGATTGTTCCTGCTTCCACTGCTCCTTCTTCTACTTTCTTTTGGTCGCACTGCTCCTACTTCTTATTTGGCTTCTCCTCTGCTCTTATTCTCCTTTCCTCCTCTCTACTTTTCGTTGACCTTGTAGCTCCTACACGTCTGCTCTCTCCTAAACATGTCAATTCTTTACTCCCGCTGTGTCGACTTCTATTTCCTTCCACTCTTATTTTTAATTCCCCCTAGTCCTGCTGCTCCGACAACTACTTCCTTTTCTTACTCTTGCTCTTACCTCTGCTCCCACCTTTTCTTTCTTCTGCACTTTCTACCCTAACTTCTACTCTCTCCGACTCTTGCTGTTCTTACCTCGACTTTCTCCTACTCTTGCTGCATCTAATTCTACTCACTCCTACTTTTGCTGCTTTTACCTCTACTCGCTCTTACATATGCTGCTCCTACCCTTTCTCACACTCCTGCTGCTCCTATTTCCATTCTCTCCTTCTCCAACTCTGCTACTACCACTCTCCTAATCCTGCAGCTCCTAATTCTACTTCCTTATCTTATTGTTGCTACTACCCCTACTTTCTCCCACTCCTGCTTTTCCTACTTCTACTTTCCCCACTTCTACTTCTACTCTTTTCTTTTGCTATTCGTCTAGTTCTACCACCTCCTACTCCTAATGTTCCTGCTTCTACATCTTCTTGCTCTTGCTGCTCGTACTTGTGCTTCTATTGCTTTGACAGGTCTGTTCCCATTCCTGCTTGTTCTCAATCCTGCTTTTTCTAGTTTTTCTTCATTTGCTCCTATTTGTACTGCTCCTGCTTCTGCTGCTTCCTTCTTCAAATATTCCTGCTGCCCACACTCCTGTTCCTCCTATTCTAGCTGCTCCTTTCCACACGGCTATTACTGCTCATACTCCTGCTGCCCCGACTTCTCCTACGGCTAATGCTTCTCCAATTCTACTGCTCCTGCTTTCTATGGTGGCAACTAGTCTTTTTCTCCATAGTTTTCATATCACCACTGTTTCTATCTCCCACATAATCCTATTGCTCCTACTTGTGTTGCTCCAACTCTTACTGATTCTACCTCTTTTGCTTCGAATTGTACTCCTACTTCTACTGCTCGAACTTAAACTCTTCCCACGGCTACTGCTACTACTTCTTGTCTTACTCTTGCCATTGCTATTTCTGTTTCCTCCGCTGCTGTCCCTTCGTCTGCTTCAGCTCATATTTCTACTGTTCTACTGTGCTGCTCCTGCTTGTATTTGCACTGCTCTTACTCCTACTGCCCAAAGTGCTTTGACTAATTAACTGCCATCACTTCTAATACTCCTACAAATGCTGATTTCATCACTGGTTTTCCTGTAGTTCCTACTATGATTGTGCCTCCAACTTACACTGCCTTTGATGTATCTACTCCTGCTGTACTTACGACTTAAGCACGTTGTGGAAGAAGAGGCTCAGACAAGAATTAAACTCACATCTTCGGGATACTATATAACCACTCTATTTGTTGAGTTTTCTCTTTTGGTAACTTTGAAATAAAGTTGAAACACGGGTATATACCGTGTAGCCAAAATTATACGTTGTTGCCATGATATTTCGTGCACGTACAATAAAGTTTGACTCGCCTCCAACCCCCCAAAAGTTTACCAGTTTAACAGGTAAAGCGGCAGACTGGTATCCGGAAGGTGTGAGTTCAAATCTAGTCTGAACTGCATTTTTTTTAAGATATTTAAGCCGTTTTAGAAATAAATTCGTTGAATTTTTTACTTCTGCTACTTTTCCTGATATTACAACTCCAGCTAATCTTCCTAATTCTGCTCCATTCTCAAAATTTTGTCCTTTTTCCATTCATTCCTTCCTTCGTCTCCAAATGCTCTTCTCCACACAACCACTACTGCTGTTTTCTAGTTAAATTCGACATACTTGAGCCAAAAAAATTTCTTCCTGTTGCTGTTTCCACATCTCAAGCTCCAGAGCTGCTTGATATTCCACCATCATTCTCGGATCATCAGTTTTGGGATTAACATCCTTAGTTTCTTCATTCTTGTACTTGCGAGATTTCTCAAGTGACCTATGTTTTGGACTATCTGCACTTGAAAACGACTAAAATAAGAATATAAGTTTCAAAGGGTGATAAAATAATGCGGGAAAATAAACCAGTAACTGAGAGTGAAGCTCTCAAGCTTTAGCAGATTTAAATCTCCAAAAACTCCGCTTCCTAAATTCCCAGGTCTTTACACTTCCTGAAAATCAGATATGTACAGCATTTAAATAGTCCAGGCAAAATTAATGCACTTGCTCTCTATTAGCATCCCTTTTTCAAAATTTGCCTGTCTGTAAATCTATGGAGCGCTCAAGACGGATTTTTCCATCAGAAGATATATTGCAATTTCTGGCTAATAATACAGCAATCAAATAATACGAGATGTAAAAACCCTCTCATCATAAAATATACAATAAAAGTCAGATAAGCAATTTTTAAGTAGGTATTGTGCGTCTACCTCAGATCCATTCATATGAGCATGCAATTGCTCACGAGCAACAGGACCGAGATCTTCCAATCCCAGCACAACATTCAGTTCTCCAATTGGTTTCCTTGAAAAGCAGCAAAAGCAGAATAGTTGAAACATTTAGTAAAGCGTGTCAAGCAAAAATGTACATGGCAGTCACTTAATCATTTAGGCAACATGAATATGCAGGCACAAAAGACGAATAAAGAGAGCCTTCAGAAATCATGGTGGTACAAGCGAAGAACAAGTCTCTATTTGAGCAATAACTTCAACCAATGGAAAACATATTTAAGCGTAAGATTTAATCTAATCTTTTGGTATATTTGTTTAGCCAGTAAAGAAGATCGTATTGAATCGTGTACTTTGCACATCTCGAGAATCAGGTTGTGTAATAAACATTTATCACTCATGCGATGTATTTTGAATTAATAAAGGCCCGTTTACACGGGCGATTTTTCCTGCAATTTTTCTCCTCTTGACGTATGCGATTGAATAAATATACTGACAAGAGTATTGGCAAAATTGGCAAATCAAGCTTATGTACAAGGTATCCACTCTAGTACATCCCTCAAAACGAGAAATATTGCTGCGAAAATCCCTGTGTAAATAGGCCTTAGACTGATTGATAGTACTGTTTTAGCTATATGCTTTCTAGAACAGCATCCTTCACAAAACTAAACTTGTGGAATATAGTATGAAACATACTCCGAATATTAAATGCTTGCAAACTCAAGATATATGAGTTATTCTACAAAACAAGACACAACCTAAGGTGCTATTTCTACTCAATTTGAAAGCCAATGTCAAATCTAACTACTTGCAAGCAAACGTTCAATGCAACTTCAAATACAAATGAGCTAACTTTAGTCTGAGTATAGAAAATTCTCAGCTGTAATAAAGTCCACTCCGGTTTCTTCCTGCTTTCGATAATTCCTTTTTTGCCCAAGACTGCAGTTGAGAGGAAAGAGAAAATGATAAATTTAACTAACCTGTCATCAGCAATGATGTGAACCCTCTCACTTAAAATTTGGCCGTAGGTGCTTGGTTTCCCTCTCTGTCATAAATAAAACAAATTGTAAAATGAGCAGGTATATAATAGGTTACTTGTCTTTCTGAAAGTGTTAAAGCGATATTGATAAACAGAGAAATCGGATCCATACAAAATTGGAAGCTGTTTTTTGAGTGTCGAACAAACGACCTGTGTAGGATAAACTACAATTTGTGAAAAAGATTTCTAAATTCCAGCTCTCAGTGAGTTTCGTATAAATTACTGTACTACGATATGTCAGCTAGATTTATCATGCAGAAGTACGATTTACCACATGTGCGACTAGTCTGTGTCAAATGTAGTCAACTCTAACTCTAAACTAAATACTTCAGTAATTAATTGCAAAATGCGAAACATATTACGGGAGCATAAAAAGATCAAATGAATCCCTACAGCTCGCAAAATATAATAAAGGCAAAAGCACTGCAAAACTAATAATGAATGATCCATTATAAACTTTGAACTCATAGAACTTAAGATTTAATTTTACATAATTTGATTCAAAAAGATTCAAATACAAAGTACGTAACAGAGTTTTAAGAAGAACATCTGTTATTTGATCCTTTGATACAATCTGCTGTTCTAGTTTAATTTAAATGTTCAGAATTTAAGTAGTAAGACGAGCAGTAAAAGCGTAACAAACTTACTGCGGCCTCGAGCTTCTTAGCTGCAAAGACGTGCCCCAGCACTATCTTGGCAACGCCCAATAGGACATCTTTTGCCAGGGGATCACGATGCCAAACCTCAATTATGGCAGGCACACTGATGAAAATTAAGAAAGCACTATTAGTCACTGCGAGTACAGTCTCTCCGGCATACACACTATTTTATGCTGTTATGCTAGTTAAGAATACCCATACATGGTCATAGATGGTGTATGTAAAAAGATTTGCAATATATCTGAATATGAATAAGTTCAGTTTTCTTGATTCACGGCCGTCAAAGTTAATAAAAATGACAGGCAGGTGAGTATGGCAAAGGCGTATTCTTTCGTGTTGTGCCCCCAAGATTCTCATCTTCTGGTCATACGGAAACATATTGCAATTCCTCTTTGAATGGTGCACAAATTATCAATATGCACAATCCCTGAGTACCTATATCAATAATTGATATACGCAAGAAAAATATCATAATATTCGACAACAATTCGGAGGCTTGATACAGCTCATTCTGTTCAAGGAACTTCTTTTCAGAGATCCTCGGTTTAAAACAAAAGAAATTACCAAAAACATTTGGCATCCTTTTAAGCAGTTGACTTTACTTCTTACATGCATTATCAGAAACATCTTTGATTCAGGCCCATTCACGGAAGAGTGTAGACAAATAGAGAAAGAGAAAACCTTTCCTACGAAAATACTCCCGAGAAACAGGCTGGAGCCGGTACTAAAAATGTTCGCTTGATGGAGCTACTAGCATGAAGACTGCTCTCTTGATGCCCGCATAAACGTTGTCGTAACGTACCGTAGCGTTTTTCTTTGTATCAATATCCATAATCATGCTCGGGTACTCACAAAACAAAGAAATAAGGCTACGTTTTGCAACGGTTGAAATGGAAAACAGGCTCAATAGAAGGCATTCGCTAAATGCAGGACCGCTTTAAACAGAGTCGGTTGTGATGTAACTCTTTTAACGTTACACGGTGCTGAGTTGCTAAGTACTTTTCGAAATTTTATCAGACAACCATGATAAAAAATTAAACCCTCCATGCTGCCTTTCTCATGCCATGCTTCATGAGCCCGGGGCAAAAAGTTGGCCCCGATTAGGAACAAGAGCTGAGACAATGTTTTGGAAAGTCATCGTCAGAGAATATTCAACAAATTTGTTTCTAACCCGGCTTAACCACTTTCTGAAAATGTGGCTCCGACAACATTTAAATTCGCTCATTGTGAATAGCGTAACCTGGGGCAAAGTGAGACACCAGGGCAAAGCGAGACACTTTGTCTGTTTTGTATAAATTATTGCTCTTAGTAATTTATTTAAGTCAAGAACTTCGGCCAGCGGCTTCTAAGCGATATTTGGCGCCTTTTCAACATGGCGGGCTTTTGTGGTGTTGACTAGCAGCTAAATCTAGAGATATAGAAGAACACATTATTGGGCGATTGGACAACGTGCGCCACGCAATAATTTACAAGGTAAGAAGTATATTGTCGATATTTAGGGAAATATAATGCTACAACAGTTGGTTTTATGTTTATTCTGAAGCATTTTGAATACGCTTTACAGTTGATTTACTGGAAGTAGACAATGATTACGTTTAGTCCAATTTTTGAACTTATTCTGGAAGCATACAAATGGGGAAAGTGAGACAGCTCATTTTCTGTGTGGGGCAATGTCAATTTCTTGCTGTCT
>JAODVM010093427.1:0-16563 GCA_025400095.1 Phenganax marumi | reverse complement strand
GGATAATATTTTTACTGGGGTGGTGCCATAAAGTTTAGGGGGGGGGGTGAGCTTAAACACGCATGTTTTTCATTCAACGGAGTAACTTTTAACATGGCCTAGGGTTTTTTCGTTTTGGGCGTCAGAAGTTGTGTACATCAGTTGATATCAGCAGTTGATACTCGTGAAATGTGTACATCAGTTGATATACTAAGGGATACTTGTATCTTCTTGTGGATAATCCATCTAATTAATGATCACATCACATGATACCACATAAGCGCATGGCTATTTTAAGCCAAACTGCCAAAAGTGAAAGTGGTAAATGGTAAAAACTTCGATGTTCTTTTTGATGCTTTGCGAAAAAATTTTAAAATATGAATGCCGACGTAAAAGAATTTCCAGCTTCTAATTCAACTACTAAGGTAAATAATAACGAGTTATTGCTAAAATTTAAAGTGTACTTACGGTTATATACGGTCCGAATGTTCTTTGTACTGTATTTAATTTTATTATTTAAAGCTGTCACAGTTGGTGACTTGCTTGGCTAGACTGTTAAGCGAAGCTAACAAGCTTAGTACAAGGCAAGATCTAGATCAAAAAGTATCTAAAAAGTAAAGATCCATGGGAATGATAGCGAACACGTTGCATGCGCACCATTCAACACACGTTGGATAAGCAACTGGCACGAGGACAAGGAAGGTTTGTTTCCCCCCCCCCCCAAGCGGAGGGAACGCCTGAGCAGGCGTCTTGTTTTTTTATTAAATGTGTTGTGAAGTACAAGTTTGACTGGACTATTCATATGTTATGCTGAAAATTGGGGTGGTTAAAGTATTTTTTGAATTGGTGAACAATTTGTTTAAGGGGGTAAAACAGATATTTGGGGGGGGGGTACACCCTCTACCCCCCCCCAGAAAATTTGTCCTTGGTCGTTATGATTTAATGTCTTAATTGCTGTTTGTTGTTGGTTCGCGGCGGTGGGTTCCCAGCACTATTAGTAAAGTAGCGAAATATTTGTTATTTCTAAAGTTTCTAAATATTTCTAAATATTATTATAATATAATATTTCTATAATATTTAGAAATATTATAATATTTCTAAATATTATTATTATTATAAATATTTCTAAATATTATTTCTAAAATATTTATTATTTCTATTTATTATTTCTATTTTTTCTATTTCTAAATAATTATTTATGATTTCGAAATATTTAATATTTCTACAGTAAAAGGCCACCTCTCCGTAACGGCCATGATTTTTCGTCCCGACAGTGTGCATTTTCACACGTACATTTCTTCCTCAAAATCAAAAATTTAGCGTTTATAGAGAATAAACTTGACCAAAGGTTGAAATTTCTATACCGTTATTCAATTGTAGGCGCGACCAAAAGGTGAAGGCCTAACTCCTTATCAGGGCAAGAAAAGATGTTTTGGCGAGTACAAATGCCCCACGTGCAAACGCAAGTGGATGAGCGGGAACAGTTGGGCTAACATGGGACAGATGTGTGTAAAATGCCATATCAATGTGTATCCTCACAAGCAGCGACCGCTGGACAAACCTGATGGGCTTGACGTCTCAGATCAGGCAAAAGAGCACCCACAACATTTATGTGAAAAATGCAAAGCACTTGGGTATTATTGCCGTAGGGCACAAAATTGAGGTTCTCAACAGTAGAGTGTATTCTAGTCTTTTATATAGTATTAAAATTAATATATGTTTGAAAGTCAGAGGTTGTACACGTTAAGAGTATTTGAATCATTCAAAGAGGAATTGTTAGAAATTTTCTTGTGCAAAAACTATAACTTAAAGTGCCTTATCGAAGTCATGGATTGTGCACATTTATAGTATTTGAATCACCTAAAAAAATTGTAGTATATCGTTTTATGCAAGCACTTCATTTTCGTATGTTTCATATAAGTCATAACTGGTAGCTTGGGCCGCGTGTATATCAACTAAGATGAAGACTAGGGTACAATAAACCATATAACCATTCTTTAAATGATTCAAATATTGTAAATATGTACAATCCCTTACCTTCATATACCAAATGGACACTTTAAGTTTAGGTTTTGCACAAGAAGATGTATTTTTACAAGTCTTCTTTGAGTTATTCAAATGTTATAAGTATAGGTACATGACGCAACTTTGTATCACATTAGACCATGCACGAGCAAGCGAGATTGCGCCAGAGAAATAGTCTCATCATTTTTGTAGCTAAATGAAGTCAATATTGACTGTGTAAAAAAGGCTTACAGTCATTACTATCCAGTGTTCGTAACGTTTAACATATATGTACAAAATCGAAAGTGTTAAAAGATAACACGTATTGCATTATTTTGAAAACAATAGTTTTTTTATGTTTTTATTTGACCACGCGAGCATCTATTTTATTTGTGTTCGCTTTTAAGAAAACTAGCCACGAAAACTTTCTATACAACAACTCAATATTTTTAACATGTTTGATGCTCAAAAACATCATACATCCTCACTATAATTAAACTTTTTACTTCCTTGTGATATCTGGGCTGCGAAAAGAAACTCCTTGTCATTTTTCAAAGGCTCGAAAGTTAGTTTTTAAAACTGAACGAAAGTTTTTTTGAGGGGAAAACATGTATATGCTCTCAAAAAGACTGATACGAATTCAGAAAAAAGATAAATATTAGTTTATAAAAGATGAATTTTACATTATAGCTACACATTTTTTGGAATAGGTGATGTATAAATAACAAAATTGATTATAGCCGGTCGAGATTTAAATTATACTTACAATGTACATCTAGTAATATATACTAAAGATAAATAGAGAGATCGCTTTAGATTTGGCGACAAGAATTACGACGGCAAGATATTGTTGTTGAAAAATCAGCTTAAGTTGTCAGCTCCCGTTTTTCAAAGCATCTTGAAAATAAAATTTGAATGAAGTTGAAGAATTTTAACGTGAAAACTTGTGGGAACAAATAACATGGCTTGTAGTTTCCTGTAGAGTCGTTGGAAGGTCGGAAAGCACGTTTTCCACCTGGAGGAATTTTCCGTGCGGAAAATAAATCCACCAAACTGATTGGCTGTTTCGCCGCCAAAATGTCTTA
The DNA here is from genome assembly GCA_025400095.1 of Phenganax marumi. Lineage (NCBI taxonomy): Eukaryota > Metazoa > Cnidaria > Anthozoa > Malacalcyonacea > Clavulariidae > Phenganax > Phenganax marumi. The sequence continues at coordinate 13,495 of JAODVM010093427.1, read as the reverse complement.
AGTGAACCAGTCACGTTGCTAGATTTATTTTTCGCGCGGAAAATTTTGCCTAGGGGAAAACTGGTTTGCGGACTTTCCAAGTTAGCATGTTTACCTAAAAGACTAGGTTTAATGCAAATGAATGTAGAAACCAATTTCAAGTAAGAAGACAACGGAAAATCATTACGATTTACGAGGAATCAAACTACGAGTACAGGAATCTTGTCCTCTACTGAATATCTTGTTGTCACGCATGTCATTCTACAGATCTCTCTAATAAAAGTTAGTAGCTACTCAGGGATACAATTTGTCAACAGAAGAATAATTTTATGCTACATGCAATTGATTTATATTTACGGTAAAAGAATATGTATATTTAGTAAGTCAGATAATGATAGTTTTTTAGTTGTATACTGTAGAACAAATTGAGAAAGGATGTAATAATTATATAAAATGTATTTTAGACAAGATTTAATTATTTTATTAAACCTCAATTTTCTATTGTTTTTAAAAGAAGTTTACGAGGTTAATTTTCATCTGCTAGAATTTCGCGTTCGTTGATTTTCACTGCAGCGTGTAGTGCTCATAAATGACATGACGATGAAAGTTTTCGAGATAGAAATGAAAGAAAATAGATTTTTTTCAATTGCCAGCTGTTTGTCATTTTCGAAAGCTCAGCTCGGCTCGAATTAATTGCAAAGACGTACAAGCATAAATCTTTATAGAACTTCGGATTTCTTTACTGTAGCAAACGTAGTGAAGAAATGCCATTATCTAACACAAACACAATTGTAGTTGATTTAATTTCGATTGAATTAGAGCAAACTTTTGTCGTGATACAATTGGAAAATAATTTCACAGTTTTCTTTAAACTCAAGACATTCATTTCGTACCGTGCCATCAGAATGAGAATACTGCCATTGATTTCCAACGTGGGCAAGAAAAAGAATCAAATAAATAAAAGCGCCTTGGTAGATTGTAAAGATTACTTCTTAAAAAAATATTAGTCTTTTAGCGTGGTTCTTTATGTAATAGGTGCTAACACCGGCCACATTCTCCCGACTTCAGTATTTTACTCGCTGGTAGTATGGAAGTCGAGCAAATGTGCCCATGTTGCTTTTTCCGATTTGAAGCCTGAGTCACTATTTTTTCTTACGGTGCGCGGAGGCTGATGTGAATAGCCATATAAAGACGGTGTATGCCCTTATTCGCGCATGTGCAGAAGGGAGCGTCTTCGTCGTCGTAACAATGAACAGTTTACCTAAACCATGACCGAACAGTTATGTGCCACTGCCGCTTGAACACAGCTTTGTTTTTTATAAGTACAACAACTTTTTAGTCGAAGCATCAGTGTACTTTTCTTCAACGGCAAAGCTAGATCTTTGAATTCCAAAATGTAAACAAAGCCAAGGCAACGATAATATTTACAGAAAATGAAAAAATGTGTAGCGCACGTTTGGTTTTTGACATGGGTTGTAGCATGGTTTTGCAATACCAAGAACAAGGTCGGACAAAAAGTTCTAATAACTAATAAATAGTCATGGCTTTGTCACTCTTGTCAAAAAATCTTTATTGTTTAGACAAGTTACTATAACAAGCTAATACCAACAATTTCGTAGCGAAGCTCCCCGTAAACACCTACAACCGACCCCACAACCAAACTAGAACGACAGTAGTTATCATATTTTAGTTCCAACTACAAATAACCACAATAAAAACCGCAAAAGCAATCCTGAACCCCTGAACACTCGCCCAGGAGTCGAGCCACAACATCACTACAAAAATTTCGTCGAAAATTTTTTTCAAATCGCACCATTTTTAAAAAACGTCGATTAAGAAATGTTTCTCAAATTATATAAGACACAATCTAGACGCCAATTTTTTGTGAATTCCTGCTCAGCAGGCCTAAAGGGCCCCCAAACTCTCCCACATCGCCTCGTGGCTCGTGCGAAGCCTAAAAATGCCGTGTTGTTCTCGACAAAATTTCACTGTGAAATATAGAACAATTTAAACAAAAAACACGAGAATAATATATTTTAATACCTTAAATGTTCTTGCACGACTTGTTTTTTACTCTCTTGCTTTATTAAAGGCTTCTTTTGTGATATTGAATTCCCCGGCATACTCTATTCTTAGCCGGCGCCATTAAAATTTTATATTTTGATAAAACCACAAACCTCTCCCCGATATTTCCCGCCCACAATCCTCGTTTCTGATTGGTTGTATTTGCTCACGTGGCACATCTTGAAAAGGAAACTCCTTGTTATCCAAATATGCCCATCTTTGCCCACCGTAGCCCTCCTTGTTGAGTTGGTTGAGCCCATTTAACATCTGTTACATGAAGTTGCTCGTTTCTAGTGATCATGTAAAATCATTATAAAGTGCATGCATGTGCCTAGCAACAACAGTTGTCTGCCCTGCTATCTTGTGGGTTTCAGTGACTGAAACGTAAAGAACCACAGTTGGGCATAGAGAATTTAGTTTTGAAATACAGTTTGAATTTGGAAATGCAAGGTTCTGATGACTTAGACGAATCATTGCGAGAAATGGCTTGTTTGGGAAGTATTGACAAAGTTGAGTTGCTGGTGAGTGGAGGAGTGAATGTAAACTCTCAGAATTCTGTCAACGGTTGGACAGCATTACACTGGGCTGCCAGACGAAACCATGCAAATGTTGTTTCTTACTTGTTGCGGAATGGTGCTAACCCGACAATTGCATCCTTCAACGGTGAACTTCCTGGAGACGTCACACAAAATGAAGCAATAAAACAGCTTTTACCCACAGGGCAAGAAATGTTGCCAGATGTGACTACACCGGCATTTCAAAATTCAAAAGCTAATGAACAAACTAGTTTCATTCCAAATTATCTTCAAAATCCAGAGTTTCCTTACTTGGAAAGTGCCACAGAATTTGCTACTAGACTTGGTATTGCAAAAAAGGCAATGGCAATGCAGGGTGATGGTATGCCAACTTCTAGTCCTACTGGCAACTATAGGAAATTGGAGAATGTGCCCTCTGACGATTCTGTTTTAGTTTTGAAGTGTCGTCTTGCAGATTCGAATGAAAAGGATTTTATTGAAATAGAGCTCGGTAAAAAGGACTTGAGTTTCGAGGCTCTAGTTGAACTCTGTGTTTGTGAGTTTGGCATTGATAGAACTCAGCTGAAGAAGGTCAGAAAGTTGCCAAATACTGTGCTTAGAAATGATCGAGATGTGAAAAGACTTGTACAATATCAGGAGTTAGAATTAATTATTGATTAATATTTTGTAATTGGTTTACTCTATGGGGATGCTTTTACCCATCAGGGGGAAGCTCTTAATAGTTAATTTGTTAGATTTTTTTTGCTCAGTTTACCACAATTCTACACATACTCCAGTAATGCGTTGAGTTCAGTGAAAAGTCGAACACACGACAGGGCTACGGAGTTCTCCGACGTGTTCCGACATTCTCTCGAAGATGGGCGAAGTTGGTTTCCATATAAACATACTACAGATCGTATACTCATGATCACTTCTGAAACATCTGATCTTGAAAGTTGAATTCTGATCGTATTTTTTCTTGCTAAATCTTTATGACTCGTGCTGTAGTCTTCATCAGATATGCTCTGATGTAGGCACAATGTCTTTTATGTTATGGCGTACAAGATTGTGGAAATCGAACGTAATGTTGGGGGCAGTTTTGGCTTTAGTGTTATAGGTGGTATAAATACGGAGTTGCCACCTATGGTCTGTGCGTTGGTTCATAATGGTTCAGCTCAGTTAAGCGGCAAGGTTAGTATAAAAGAGGAACACACGGGTTACACTTTACCTTAAAAGTATGCTTTCCCGTTTTTTTGAGAAAGTGTAGAGGACTGTTAGCATGTAGTGTAGACTGTATCGTGAATAGAATCACAGAATCGCAGAATCACTACTTTTTTGTAAACAAATAATTTAACAAAATTAGTGACGCTGATTAACTTTGTCAATGAAGAGGACTAAAAACTAGCAGAAATGTCAATTTGACAATTAAAAACATAATGCTATTCGGAGTTAAAGTGTGACAAATATTATAGATTTGGTGTTGTAGTCTTCTGTACATAACATTGAAGTATTTTCGCCCTTGAATTTTCAGTAGAGAACGTACTAGCGCTTTTAATTTTATAGCAGGAGAGTATTTCTTACAAACATCTTGATAAATTTGATCTATTGGCGTGATAAATGTGTTAGTATATCCTGAGATATCGAAAAGGAATAAATTAAATATTTGGATATGTTTTGCTTTGTGTCATGTGTGGCATATTATGTTCATCCCCTAACAACTTCAAATACTTTTCTGTTGTAAAACAAATATGTTTGACTATCTAGTCTTCCTTTTCATATTTTCTGTACTTTTTTCAGCGTTTTGTAGGCAAATCTCGTCGGTAAAACAATAAATTTTCCGGTATTTTTCTGTAATATATTTATGACCAAATTTGAACATTCACAATTCTGTCATGACGTTTTGATATCTTAATTCTAAATGTCACTCAAGACGGTTTGAAACTGCTGTTTCTAACCGAAAATATGTCATATTTTCATCAACTATAATAAATTTCTGAACAAAATAGAACATATTGCAAGTGTTTCTCGGCGAAATTTAGATTTCATGCTTATGGTTTGATGAATATGGAGGTCAAAAGTCAATATATTCCTATTATATTTGAACTGTAGGGGTCTTTTGGGCTTGGTTTTAGCAATATCATTGCATGGAATAAAAGCTTTATAGTCATGCTTTAGATTTATCGAAAACGTTTTCTTATTTCAATTATATGAAAAAGATGGTCGACTTTTGTAGACATGTATAATTTCCATGGAGATTTGTTGTGAAATTTTATGCCACTTGTAAGGGTCAATTTGTTTTGCTAAGCAGCATCCTGAATTTTCACTAGCATCCTTTGTATGGTAATTAAGTTATGTCCGGACTTATCTGAAGGGGAGATTATATGTCTTCTAGCTTCACTTGTAAACCCATTGACTTGCTATACTCCTAAAGTGGCTTACCAATATTTTTACTCCGTTTATTGCCAGATGATTTTTCTTGTGAGGAAAAGACTTCTGCTGGTTGATTAGTTAATTGCATTATCTGCCAACTTTTCTTGTTAACCCTTTCACTGACAATTTACCTCAGAGCATCTTAGCTCATTTTCCACTAAGCAAATTTGCTGGAATGAAAAATAAATCTAGCATTGTGATTGTTTGACTTAAAAGATTTGGTTTTGAAACATTTTGCTCAAATTTGCAGAATGAAAAATAGGCTTTATGGATATAGTTTAATTTGTCTAATCCCATATGAGCTTATTTGTTAAGGTAAAGCTTTTGTTAGTTAATGCATGGGCTGAAGCATTGATTGTTTCTGTAGATTCATGTTGGTGACGTTTTAGTCGAAGTTAATGATGAGTGTGTCAGCAGACTGCCTACCAAACAAGGTAAGTGAGCTATATATAAATCATGTACAGTACTGTCTTAAAGACTGTTAAGACTGTTGAAGACAGTACTAGTCTTGAAGACTGTTTATATCGTGGTTGGGCTGGCCCACCTCTTGGAGCAGCTCACCAAATGAGATATTGTGGCATAAGGGATTTTACATTGAAAACGTGTTTAAATTTATGTGGTCGGACAGCCTTGCTTACTATAATCTTGTTTAAAAAATTTCTATAAGAATGAAGCTGTCTCCATACAAACATTCATATATATGCCTGAACCAGTTTTTGGGATGAAAGTTTGAAAATGGGATGCGGTAAACTTTTTCCTACTGTTAAAGCAGCAAATTTGTCTCAGCAAGTGACAACACAAGCAAGAACTTATCTCAATAAGATCGTGCTTAAGTAGTTGGCTTGTCCTGCTTTGTGTAAACACCCTGTTGCATTAGTTTAAAAGGCCTGAAATATAATATAAGTATCAGTTTGTGTATACACCACGTATATTTATTATTGCAAAGCTTTTGGTCCAGGTTAACAGACCGAAAGCTTTGCAATAATAAATATACATGGTGTATACACAAACTGATACTTATATTGTTGTTTGTGCCATATATGCAAAATTATAAAAATCTTATTAGGCCTGAAATAGTTTGTATGGAAGAATTCTTGCCAGTTAATGAGGAAAATTTATGTATTACACCACTTTTTTTGTAGTTGTGGAAACCATCAAATCATCCTCTGATACTCTAAAACTACGGCTCAGGAAAGGTAATTCGCCAAGAAACCATTATATAACCAGTGCTGCCTGTTCTGTTATCTTACTCTTGCTAGAACCAGATGATTTTACACATGATGCTGAACTTCTTGCTATCAGTGGGAATTAATTTAATGAGTTACTGAAATTGTTTGCCAGTTTCACTTATTAACCCATCAAATGGCAATGTGCTAAAATGCACCACAATTTGTCATTTTATTTTGTCAAATGTTGGATGATTTTGCTATTGAGGTAAAACTTATGCCTCTTGATGGTTAACCAAAGTATCTAGTAATTTCTTTTTTTGGTTATGAACAGGCAATGCACCTCATTGCGCCTTATTTGTATAACTTACTCTGTTAAATGCCAGACAATGTTCTTGGCAAGGAAAAACTCTGCTGCTTGCAGTCAAAATGGAAATTCTTGCCCACTTTCCTTTGTGCAATTGGTTACTTAATTCAATATGAGCATTTGATTGGTTGTCAATTTCAGTGTTTTCATAACAGATACAGAAGTACTGAAAGATATGTAAACAATGTTGAGCATAAATTCATGCTGCTGTGTTTAAGAGCTTTGAAATTAAGCACTTGTTTGAATTCTCACAAGAATTGAAGTTTATTTGAACAAAAATACCTGCTGTGTCAATTTATGCTCAAACTTGTATACGTTTCTTTCTGTATTTCTGTATCTGTCGCGAAAATATTGAAATTCACATCCAGTCCAATGTTGATACTGAACTAGACTACCAATTACAGAAATGAAATTGTGCAACTACTCCTGTTTTGACTATAATGAGTTAATTTCCTAACCTTGATTTCAGCACTTAAATATTTTGTATATACCTGTTTTTTTCCAGTGAAGACTTTCTGGAGTACCATGCCAAAACCATGTCATTTTACAAAACCTTTACCAAATATTGAATATATTTGCCCTAGAAATTGTCATTTAACCCATTAAGACAAAAGGCCCCTCCCTTGATGTGAAAAGTTGTCTGGTGTTAGTCAGAGTAAAATAAGTGATTTGGGCATACTGGGGCTGTTACATCTGAATGGGTTAAAAGCTAAATACTTCATAAAACAGAAAGATTTTTTACTTTTTACAAGCTTAATATTGAAAATGTTACTATAAAACAAAGCCTTTGATATCTCAGCTAATTAGCAAGTAAAATAAACTCGACAATTATGGAATTTAAGTTAAGTCATAGGTCACTGCTTTTGTTTTGAAAGCTTCACTTGGTTGCGTCTTAATCAGCTTTAAATGTAATTCCCGTTGCTAAAGTTTTTCTATGTGTTTCGTGAAAGACGTTTTATTCCTATTTTCTTTGCCCGTTTTGGTGTCGTCAAGAATGTATTTACAAACAGTGCGAATCTTTTATTGTTGTCAACGAGAAATCGTCTAAAATCCGCGTATTTGTTGTCGTTTGCTATTTTGAGACTTTTAACAAGCAAATATTATAAAGAGGTTAGTTAATATTACTATTCATTGCCGTTCGTAGCGCAAAATATAATGGTTTCATATTACAATTTTTTTTAAATATGAAGATTTAAAATGGCTCCACTATCATCGCTTTTGTAAGGAAAGTCGCTTTTATTTGAAACAAAAAAACTCTTAGGGAATAAATCGCATCGAAAGTTCAATGGAGCGAATTGAATTTCCAAGTGCTTACGAAACCGTCTGAGAATTGTCTAGTTTCGACAATGTCTCATAACAATTGGAAGCTGTTTTGTTATTCTGTGTTATTTCTATGAATCCAGACGCGAATATATCAAGGTATTTAATAAATCTACTAAGAGTAACAATTTGGTCTTTAGTATAGACGTCGTCCATCGTCTAGGCACTGTGGTTGTACAACTTGTACTAGCATTATTATGCTTGTAATAATACGTGTTAAAGCCGGAAATTCTCCTTTGGTTTGGTCTGTTATTGCATATTATAACTTAAATTGCTTTGAATATCACTAGTTCTATGATGTTCCATGATTCAAATACACTGCAACTCCGGGGTATAGTTATAAATGCTCTTCTTCAAACAAATAACAGCAGGACAAAATTTGACCACAACATACAGGTTACGGAAGCGTAAAATATCGGAAACTATTATATTAACTTATTTATAATACTTGGGTTCAAGCTTGGGATTGTCAAGAAACATACTGCTGTAAGTTCCATCGAATATACTAGATAATATATATGTATATATAGTGTAATATATGTAGTGTTTGTAATATATGTAGTGTTAGTTAACCAAGGAAATGGGGAAAGCCTTGTCCTAGTTAGAAATTTTACGCAGGTAGGATCTTATAGAAGACGTACCAGGATCCTATGGAATCCTATTCAGGATCCTGTAGGATCCTTTTAAGGTCGTACGAGATTCTATTCAGGAATCTACTGGATCCCATGTAGGGTCCTACAGAATCCTGTTCAGCATCCTACCGAATCGTATCATGGTCCTGTAGGATCTTATGAGGATCCTATACGATCTTGTCAGGATCCTGTTTAGGATTTCTGCCAAGGCATTTACAAAATAACTTTAATGTCCCAACGGCATGCGGTAATTGAGGCTATTACTCGGGTAAAACCAAATGATTTTACTTGTCAAAGTTACACTCTTTCCAGGAAGAAACCCGGGGAACCCGGAGATAACCTACTTTTGGTTGTTGACGAACCCTTTTCGCATGAGAAATTCGAAACCGCAACCTGATCGATGAAAGGCACGCGTTCTAGCGTCTGCGACACCGAAGCCCCGTAAACAATCATTCTTTCTAATCTTTTCAGATCCAGCCGCAGTAGCGCGGGCTCGTCCTTACTTACGACGTTACTCTGTGCAAGACCCCAAACTTCAGCGATTCCAAACTAAATTCCGAAGGTCCGCTACCCTACCCAGCCGTGCTAAGAGACCCACGTTAAGAAGCCGGTGTGACACCCAACCTCTGCACATTCCCCCCGCGGGTGCGAAGACGAGTACACAATCACTCACGGAATCATCAAGGGATATGTCGTGGGGTAAAGCGAGGTTGGTGGGGCAAGAGACATCCCCCACGGGGATTGAGAAAGGTGGGTGGATTTTTAAACTTGATCATATAATAGACAAATCCCTGTATAAATAAACTAAATTTGTGTATGGGCAAGGAGAAGTAAATTGATCGACGCTGCTGGAAAGGACATAATAAATGTAGTAAAACTACAAAGTTTAGTCGCGAAAGCTTGTAAAATGCGCGAAAGATAGCCGTGCGAATTTTTGCCAATTTAGTATATTTTTCTATTACGTGTGGAAAATTGTTACCATTTACGGGTTTTGTTCGTTGAAGGATAGTTAAATCATAAATGTAAGACTTTGTGGAAACACTGCGTCAATTTATGTACGCAAAGCTTTCGGTCCGTAAGCCCGGACGGTCATCAGTGCAAAGTAGACTTGTTGCAATCACACGTCTGTTTTAAATTAAAAGTGCCGTAATCAATTAGCCTTTCTCACGACGCCTTTTGGGGGCTACAATCTGAGATTATAATCAATAAATTTAGGTTTTGTATTGTCATTGTTCCAAATAAAACCTTTATAAGTTAATTTGCAGCTCAATTATTGAACAACGGTTTTCATACAGCTTAGAGTTTTCTGATTTTGACTTTTTTTTTTCGCGGAAAGTACCTCAAAAATGGCGTCGTGAGAAAGGCTAACTGCTCGCGTCATTTGACCATTGAATCGTATATTAAAAACTGAGTGGCAAATGCATCTCAATTCGACCTGCTTGTATATACTAATCTGTTTAACGCCAGATAATTTCACAGAGTTGACTAGACTATCTGCCAGTTTCTCATTTCTTTTCTGTTGCTTTCAAGGTACTGATGGGACGTTTCGTCGTCGCATGAGTGCGCGCAGCGGTAGTTTCAGTAAAATAACGACCTCGTTCCCAGCTCACGGCGGGCCACCGCACACCGTTGAGAACGCTGAAAGAACAAGCGCTCGACGTGCTGTTTGTACGCAAGATCTCTCTCGTGAAACCACGCGGGACGTCCCGCGGGACCCCACGCAAGAACACACGAAAAATATTTCACAAAACTTTGTGCGGGACCCCACGCGGGAACACACGCAAGATCTTCCACGAGACTTTGTGCGGAACCCCACGAGGGGCTTAGCGCAAGATTTAAGTCGGACTGTATCAGACACAAACTGCTCTACGTCTTACAAAGAAGCTTTTCACAGCTCTAGTTTACCAGAAATTGCCCTGACTCGAGTCAGAGAAAGTGACACTGGTAGTGAACAAGTATGGCGTCGAAGCTCAGGTGCCATTGACGAATTTCGTAGAAGGGGGTCTTTGAGACCTACGATTGAAAGAACAACGCAAAGCGCGGGCTCACAGTCTAGTCGTAGTACTTCATGTAAAGGCTCCTCATACGGTTCGCTTTCGCGGAGCAGTAAATCGGGTGAAAACGCAATGACTATTAATATGGAAGCAAGTCCGTATCCGTTTAGAAGGCCGCTCAGTAACTCATTTGGAGCAGTTCATAGTAAGAGTCAAAATCATAAAGCAGGCGATAACAAGGGAAAAGAAACGAAAGAGAGCTTGGGGTTGTCTTGCGATGAGCTGGCGAGAAGATTGTTTCATTTGGAAGGCTTCGGCAGGAACGAAGTCGCTCCTATGTTGTCTAAAAAGTAAGGAATTTGTAAGGCCCGTTTACATGATTTTCTCCTTTTGGAGGATGTGAAGGAGTAGATTACTGAATAATGTTATGAGATTTCATAACCAGGAACATTTGTAACTCATTCACTCCTTCACATCCTCCAAAAGGAGAAAATCGCACTTAAAGTCGTAACAAAAATCGCCCGTGTAAACGGGCCTTTAGGTGGACATTAAACGGACAGTTTTGTCGAAAATGGGGAAGTTTTCAGGCAATGGCTGTTTAGTTTTACTACAACTTGGGGTTTATTTTTAGTGATGATTTCACGAAGAAAGTGGCAGAGTTATTTATGAAATATTTTGATTTTCATGGCAAAGATCTTATTGAGTCATTAAGGTATAATTGGCTTCACGGTTCAATGAGACTTGATCCAAGTTATTTTTCTGTCTTTTTGTTCATGTTGATGTAAACTTGTGCCCAGTGAAGACATAGTCATTGAAGATATGGTTTGGAGACTTCATCAAAGTCTTTGTTCTGTCTTTTTGTTCTTTTTTATGTAAACTTGTGCACGGTGAAGACCTAGTCATTGAAGATATGGTTTGGAGACTTGACCAAAGTCTTTGTTCTATATTTTTGTTCATGTGTAAGCCATTGTGTAAGCAAATAATTTAGCAATTTATTTCTTGACGTGTTTCAGGATGTTGTTGAACAAGGTTAACTTGACGGGTGAAACTCAGGAACGCGAGAGAATTTTGATTCCGTTTTCAAATCGTTATCACGAATGTAATCAACCTGAATATGGTAGCGCAGGTGAGGACAGTGTTTACAATCCGCAACGCTCATCTAGACGTTTTAGTGGGGCTTCGGTGGCGGAATCTCTAGGACTTGCGCGTTTCACCTCTGAGGTTGCGGGCTCGTTTCTCAGCTCGGACTTAACTTTCTCAAGTGAAAAGCGTCTGTCAACTACTCTGCCGAAAGTCGTAGGTTTTCCCCCGGTACTCCGGTTTCCTCCTACAGGGAGAGTTGACAGGGTGGGCTAGGATAAACAGATTAGGAAAGTAAAAATTGATTGTTGTAAACATAGACAGTCTAAGGTAATATATATTCGTATACATAATTAGAAAAGGCATTGTAAATAGTTACCCAATTCAGCCTACGCTGCAATATAACTATATGTCAACCATCTATCTATCTATATATAATTTTTAGACGCGGTTCATACACTTGTGTGTGCTGTAATGCTTCTTAACACAGATCTTCATGGAGAGGTATGGAAATCAAAATATTGAGACTAAAGCGTTTTAAAAACTCGTTTATTCTCTTGTCTGTAACTATATATAACAATCTTTGAGCATGCCATATTATCTTCCATATATGTTACGTTTCTTATCTGTGATACAAACCTATTTGTAGTTTTAAATTTTGTAATTAATTTTTACATATATTTTGGACGTAATTCAATCTTATGGTTGCAATGTCCGATTATTCTGATAAATTCACAAATAAATAATTTACGTCATCAAAGTTTCTGCAATAGGATTCTTATCGTATTGCACGGCGATAACAGCAATAGACATATTTCTTAAACAATGTAAATTAGACTTGAATTTTGCTGAGAACATTCTACGAACTGGAACACGTCTTGCATTTTCAGCAAACTCTGGGAAGACGAATGAAACAGACAGAATTCATGAAAAATGTGTCTGGATTGTGTGATGGAAAAGACTTTCCTACAAGCTTACTCAAGGTGAAGCTAATCTCCAGGGGCCGGTTGTTCGAAGGGCGATTAGCTTAAACGGTGGATACATTCAAAATAGAAATCACAGTTATGTACTTCTTGAACAACGAATATGAAAGTCTTTTAACTGAACACAATAATTATGTATTTACCCATTGTTTTACTACATAAGATTTGATTTAAAACTTTTAGAAGATGTGTGGGAGTGTTTTTGAATTCTGCTTTATTCACCGTTTAAGCTAAACGGGCTTTGAACAACCGGCCCCACCAGTAAAGAGAGTTTTAGATTTGACTACACGAGCGACTTGAAATATTGTTGTTGAAAGTCAACCACTAGTTTAAAGTCGTTGCAGTTTTATTTTTAACCTGGGAAAGCTTTAGGTTTGCCTACGAGTTCAAAAACGAGTGCAAAGCGTGATTTTCTGAGGAAAATACTTTTGTGTAGACTATCTGCAGCCGTGCATCTTGAACTGAAGTTTAACCTTGTCATTTTCAGAGCACATATGCAGCAGTTAAATCGGACCCTCTTGAATTTCACGTGTAAGTAGAAGGACTTTGTCCGTTTAGTACCTTTGATTATTCAAGTGTCTTAAATTTGTACAATCATTGATGTTGATATAGACCCTTTCAGTTTATGTTTCCACCACTACAATTCCTTTTTAATTGGCTGAAATATTATAAATATGTACAATCCCTGACTCTGATAGAAACATATGAAGTTTTAGTTTTTGCGTAAGAAGATATATTACAATTCTTCTTTAAATGATTTAAATATTATAAATATGTACAATCCCTGACTATGACAGAAACATATGAAGTTCTAGTTTTTGCATGAGAAGATATATACAGGTCTTCTTTAAATGATTCAATTATTATAGATTTGTACAATCCCTGACCTTGATATAGACACTTTACGGCTTAGTTTTGGCAAAAGAGGATAAATATATCACAATTCTTCTTAAAGTGATTCAAGT
>JAODVM010093317.1:0-16563 GCA_025400095.1 Phenganax marumi | reverse complement strand
AAATAACGTAACCGGACTAACCGATCTTTCAAAAAAACCGACTCAGTCCGGTTAACCGAATAACCGCCTCAGCCTACTAAATTGAAATATTAGGAATACTTACTCCACATCATCAACATGCCAAGGTACTTTCTCAGCACCATCGGGAGGTTCTCTTCCAAAGAGATAAGAGTTATTTGGTTTGGGAGAAGATGCATACTTGAATCCAGTGGCAAAATCAGGTGAACTACTTTCCCTACCACCTGTAGATTGTGGTGTTCTGGATTCTCCTGATGATGTGCTTGGCGAGCGAGTTTGACATGCATGATCGACCATTGTACTGCCATGATCATGATACTCCAGCATCTCCCCAGGAGTTTGCGTATTAGCATCGACACTACTAGACAAAGGTCTGGGAAATGGAGCTCGATGCCCATCTGGTTGATCATTCTAAAACAAAACAAAGAATATTTGCTAACTCACAAGTGAGTTGTACGATAAATGTCCACTGTAATTGAAGTAACGTCTGCCTTAACCCATACAATGGTTATGTGTCCAAGTGCACCCAGTTTGGTTTACTTTGCTTCATCTTTCCCATAAGATAAATTTTTCTCAGGGTGAGACACTGAGACTCCAGTCAGTTGATACATCATAGTCAGTAATAACAAACCTTACCTTGCTGTTATTTATAAAAAGACACCAGTACTTTACTAACTGTAAACTTTCACACACACAAACAGCCCTTCCATATCTACTTACAGGAGTTCTGAACACAGAATCATCTCCATCAGTTATAACCAAGCCTTGGATTTCCGAATTCAGTCCTTCCATACTAGATCTTGAATGAGGTACTGGTTTTGGCATCACAGGAATTGGAATGGATGAGGAATGAGCAATGGCTGTATGATCCCCAGCGACTGGAGACTGCCTGCCATACAAATGGCTACTCTGCTTCGTCCTTTGCCGAAGTTGACGAAATTTCTAAGTAATAAACCATATCATACAAACTAGCTAGCTAAGCGTATTTGTTACAAATCTACTGTCAAAAAACGCTGGAGATTGAATGCTAGAGTAACAGAACATGAAAACGCTAATTCAGATCAGGTTTACTGGGATTTTGACAATAGAGTGGTATAATAGATGTATCTATTGCATACTTCTTTCACATCTGGACTTCCCCATGATGCTGATCGTTGGTGTTTTGGTTGTTCCACCGTGGTACTGCCATTATCATCCCATCCACCTACTGTCTGCAGCAAATGAATAATTTCAACATATGAGCTTGCTGCTATTACCTTGTTTGCTACAGGTTTTTTCCCTGTAACTGGCAATGCAACACTATTTTGTAGGATTACTTTTTACCAATATATAAGAATCAGTTTGTGAATACACCACATATATTTATTATTGCAAAGCTTTCAGTCAAAGCTTTCATCAGTTTCACTGATGAAGGTCCAGGAGAATGGACCAAAAGCTTTGCAATAAGAAATATATGTGGTATATCTACAAACTGATGTTTATATAGTTGTTTGCGCCATGCAAAATTATAAAAATCTTATTACTTTTTACCAACTTAATAATTTTAGAAAGCACTGGGGCCCATTACATCTTCATGGGTTAATAAGCCAAGTATTTGGCCACATGCTTGGACATATATAAAATGAAACTCACAACAATTATGTTTTAGCATAGTATGATGTCATAATTTATTAATTGCCAAAGAGGTTTAGTCACTTTGTTGAAATATTTGTAATGTGAACATAAGAAAGAAGAAATTCTAGTTTATCCCAAAAACTGTAGCAGAAAATTGAGACTGTGTAAGACATAAAAAGAAAGTATCTCTCACAAATTTTTGGACCAGCAATTGTATCTCTTGGTACTGTTCTAAATACACAGAGCATTCATTGAGCAAGATGCTTAACACTTGTCTCAATAATCAATAAGCACAGGTTACATCTGGTTCCAAATGGCAACCTGCAAACTCACATAAAATACTTGCTAAACTTTTGATTAAAATGCTTCATTATTACAAAAAATTGTAAGAAATACAAACAGATGTTACATTCATTTCCCCACTCAGGATGCAATGATGATTAGAACATATGGAAACAATGAAATGGTGAAAGTCAAACTCTTTTCAAATCCACTAAATGCACCTGCTAGAGACAGTAGTTATAAACCATGCAAACTACAGCAAGTTGTAATATCCAACTTCAAGAATAAGGTGACTATTCAAACACACAATCAAAATTGCATGGGCTGGTTGTTCAAAAGTTGGATAGCGCTAACCATTACATAGCGAATTTTTCAACACTAAATTGGACAAAAAATGACAAAACAAACTCAAAACCAGCTGAAAAACAAACTCAAATGGTTTTTCTTGACCTTAAGCATACAGCATGGGTCCAAGCAAGAAAACAAGGTCTTGAACCATATTTGCAAGCAAAAACAGATTTTCAATGAAAAAGAGTAAAGGGGGTCTCTTCTTTTTCATATGTTGATAAACATCTCTAATTTCTCTAGAGATGACCAATTACGATCCTTCCTGAGCTAATAACACTGAAACAACGTCCAGCATATTTCATGTTTTGTTTGCTCTGAGTGTGAGTGATGAAATTAGTATAGTTTAAATTGCCAGAAGTCCAGAAATATTCCAATTGAATAAAGTGCCCAAGGCTATGTAGATATACACATAACAGATAGAGCAAGTGTTCACTGGGTTAAACCCACAACATGGGACCCTAGTGAAGATATTA
Source organism: Phenganax marumi (assembly GCA_025400095.1). Taxonomy (NCBI): domain Eukaryota; kingdom Metazoa; phylum Cnidaria; class Anthozoa; order Malacalcyonacea; family Clavulariidae; genus Phenganax; species Phenganax marumi. Next base: position 13,828 of record JAODVM010093317.1, on the reverse strand, counting down.
TAGGAGTAAACAATGTGCACACTCCATATAATGTTGCTTTTCTCTTTCCAGCTAGGAAAAACCAACAAGCTCAGTGTGTTTGTATAACGATAAAAAAATTCATAAATATATTTTTCCGCTGTCAACATAAAAACCAATGAAATATCATACTTTTCAGTTGTGTCCTAATACTCTCAAGCATAAAGGCATAAAAAATAAAATGTCCAAGATTTTCGACGAGAAACAGCCCGGCAGTAGTTAAAGCCCTCGACCTCGAGAGCGTCTATAACACACTGAAAACACATTGTCATATTACCTGAGTTTCTTTGCAAACCATTGCTGCAGGAGATCCTACTGGAATTTCACCGCGAGGCCATTGAGAGCTCATGTAACTTCCCGATAAAGTATCGAGCGAAGATGTTCGGCGAACTGGCCCACCAGACTTAGGTCTTTCAACTGAAAAACGTAATTCAAAACCTTTTCCACTACGAAATGTACGATCTGAGTTTTCAGAGATGTCAGCGTTTACTTAATTTTGTCACTGATAATTTCCAAAAACCAAAAATATATGAATACTTTTCTATCTACAGATAGGTTTCTCACACATATCGTTAAGAAATTTAACAAAAGCCAGCAGTATACCTTTTGAACCAAAGAATAATAAACTTGGTGAAGTTGGACTTCTACGATTCTCTGGAGAAGTTCGAATCTCAGGCGAGCTTCGTCTTGTCGCCTTAAGAGGTCCTTCGTTGTGGACGGGAGAAGAAGCGGGACTTGTCCGTCTTAAGAACGGTCCTCTTGTAGGACTAGGATTTCTTTTTGTACTCAAAGAGAATGGCATTGTCGCTTTTATTGGTTGAGGCTTGGTAGAGCTCGAAGGAGACGCATTGCGTCGTGGTCTTTGGGTGCCCTGTGAAGCCATGTTGATTTCCGATGATTCTACCCGAGCACAGATGTAGTCCACACTTAACGCACACGAACAGATAAATTTCAGTGAGAAACACACAACACTGTTTTTATGTATCAAGACACAGAAATTCAGCCCACAACAAATACTACGTACAGGCCAAATACTACTGTACTACTGCAAGCCAGCACAATCTTCCCTATTTACAAACTTGGCGTCGCATCACGCACACTGACAAGAATAGAGCCATATGATTGGCTGCTTTTAGCTCGTAATTCTTCGGCACTTGAGAAGAATTTGCAATTTCATCATCACTCAAATGCGAAATTATTGATTTCGCGCTTGACAGCTTCAAATTTAAAGAGATTTTATGATTTGTACTTCGACCACCTGAAAACGAGTGGATGGAGAGCTAGTGTGATAAAAAGCTAAGTAGGATATTGTTCTCTAGCCACACGTAATATTGCAAATATTTGTTGAGGCATAAATGAGCGCCCTATTTTATTAATATTTGCTTCGGTTTATTGCTGCGTGTTCTCGATGTTCAATCGCGCGTATTTAAGCATCAAGGCCACCACACAACGAACGCGATGTGGCAACGCAGCGCGAATTTTCGATTTTCACTCATAATCTCTTCGATATTTTCCGAGTATTTGTAGCTGTTTGGTCTGCATATCTTGAAAAATTCCCTTCCACTGACGGTTGATATAAGTTTTGAAAACTAAAATTTGCGCCGCGTTGTGGAACTGCGATTGGCCTGTTTAGGCCTTTTAATATGCTTGAGTTGAACTGAAAAATAATTATGGCTAGATTTATAATGCCGATGCGTTGCACCAAGGCAGCAGAACTGTTAGCCGGATTTCATAAGGGGAACATTTTAGTCGGCTTCACTAGCTTTTTTTCCGTTTCCGTACGCGGAAACGCAAAAAAGGCGGATTTCATCTCTCGTGAATACGTCAATCACAAAAACATACCACAAAACACAAAATTTTCTCATGAATTCATGAATAATGGAACTACTGAAAGAAGAGGATTATACGCGCATGCAACGATAGTGAACATGTTTCCCAGGTTTTGTTACCAGTGAACGGTAATTGCTGTTTCGCTTTACTTCTTTAGTAATTTGAAAAGAAGTAAAGAAATACACACGATTTTTACAGTATGGTTACGATCAACCTCGTTCCAAGTGAACCGCCCCAAATCTGGCTACTGCCTCCCTTTACGGTGCGTAGAGGCTAGTGGGAATGTTTGCAATTTATGTAAGTGCGCGAGTCGCAATAACGGAAAATGGGATGAATCTATAACAAGTTAGAGAATGACGACGTCTCATCTTGACGACTGAAAATTGAACATACGGGTTGATAAACATGTCGAGAAAGTAACATTTGGAAAAATTAGCATTTATGAAATCTACATCTTAGGAAACGAAGGTGCATCACTGGTTAATATTTTAGTCTCAAAAATTTTCCAAAAGTAACTATACTTCCCCAAAATGTATGTAATAGTCTACAAGAATTCATGGAACAGAGAACTGAGAAGCAGGCACTGCCGCTAAATCATGTGATGCTACAAGGGTCGTGTCGAAATGTGAGATTAGTAGCAGATCAGGGATAAAATGACTAAATTTGGTGATAAACGCCATTTGCAAGATAAGATAACAAAGGAGATATTATATTTATATACACATGCAGTGCCTAATAATCAATATCCCAAACTGACTGGCCAAACATTTCCCGTCACAGATCGAGACAAGCAGCTGCTTTCGCTTTCCTGATCGACTAACAAATTCTCTCTAGTGCAATTTGCAAAACTTCCGGTTAGGTCACCAGGCAAAAAGCACTCAAGCAACAAGAAATAATTTCATTGATGAGTTTTGGCATGCGGTATGTTTCGAGGGCTCGGGTACCTGTCAGCCACAGCAACAAAAATAGGAAACTATGTTGGTCAATGGAAAATGGAAAGAAAAACCGAAGTCATTTTAACTATAATCACCTTAAATGTGCTAAGAGTCACACTATTCTATGATAATTCATGAAAAGTATGAGGATTATACGCGTCACGATATCCTGAGAACAAAACACGTCATATTTTGCGACAGTCCGGAATTTAATATCCTCTCACTCCAATTATTTTGAAAAACCTATTTATATATATATAGTTCGTATGGTAACGTGGGCCATCCCGGAACCCTATGGCGCTTTTTCCCATAGTTTTGACAAAAGCGTGTTCACATTTCCAGGGCCCCGAGGAGGAAAGCGTCTGTAGAACGTTCGAATTCCGTTTTGCCACTGTTTCACAAATTGAAAAGGAAGAATTAGATGGTTTGTGTTCATGTTTGAATTACCAATACCAGATCTGTAATGTTATACAGTAGAACTGAATTGTGCACGAAACAGGAGGATGTTGGTGAGAAATCAAGCTTTTCCATTACTCACTAACGATCGCGAACGATCGAAATTCGAAAAAGTTCGTAGTTTCCTGGTGATAGTATAGACAACTTTACATAGAGCGAAAACAGTCCACTGAATGTAACGACTATTCTTGAGTAAAAATAAAAAACGAAGGTCGCGTATATGTATCATAGACTGGTACTCGTATTTTTATACTGGTTGTCTACGAGTTTTCAACGAAATGCAAAGTGCAGAGCCAGAGACAAACAATAGGTTATCTATGCCACATGCAATTCATTTGTATTCTGACCTTGGCGATGTCCGACTGCACAAGCATGCATACTAAACAGGTTAAGCGATTTTGAACACATGGCAATGCCAATGAATAAGCCTAGAACAATCACAGAACAACATTAAACAATAATAAGTCAACGCATCTCCAGCAAAAAACCCATAAAATTACCTCGATAAAAAAGGAGAACACATATACAATTTAAGCACGATAACAGTAAAAGCTCGCAAATTACCAGTTTAAGCGATACACGACTGCTGACACCGCAATACCATGAAACGACTAGAGACGTTTACTTCACAACTGGGAGCTTTCGAGTTTCGAACGCCCAAAAATGAGTTTGATAGGTTCCTACAAGTATTATTCTTGGAACGTTGAGTGGACTAGAGCCACCACAAGCAGAAATAGTAAGAAATTCAACGTCGTTCAAAGTGAGCGAACATGAACATGCGGTACTTGAACAAACAACAGATCGCGAGCCGAAAACGTCGGCGCAAAACTGGTACCAGTTTTGATTGATGTCTCTCTTAGCAATATCACCCAGTAATTTTTCGCAATTTTTGTATTACTCTCATGCATTTTTGTGCGGAAGAAACTACCAAACACAGATGATACCAAGATTAAATTTTAACGCTGGAAAAACCCCACTGTAAACTGACCATTACCGTAAACACGGTTTATGAATGCTTTTCCCTCTAAACGTCACAAAACTTCCCAAAAGATTTTCATAAAGGCCTCGCTTTTAATGACTGTGTTCTCTTTCATGTGGCCATTGTAGGTGAATACATTCCCCATAAAAATTGTTTGAACATTCATCATCATTTACATTACGCATTAAGAACCTTGGACACAGTTGTAAATACGTAACAAGTTGAGTGGACCAAAAACAATATGTGCCTTGATTTACTGCATAATATAATACAAAATGTCAAAACTCCTTAACTGAAATTTTAAAAGCCGAGGCTTGTATCGTAAAAATGTAACGGAGAAACTCCTCCTAAGGTAGCAGGAAAGCCATGCACAATTCAAAAAGACAGTTCATCCGAATGATCCATGCTCAGTCATCAAAATATGTGCAAGTGTACATGCCCTGTAATGTACATTTATTACAGTTGCATTGAACGTTTATATTGCAGTTGTCATGCAGAATCATTTCATGAAACTAAAAATTCATTTAACCAACACAGAATCCACAATTGATTAACTGAGTTTGCAAGCAGGCATGTAAAACTTGCTTGTATTCCTAATATTGTTTTATTTCTGAATTTCCTGTTTCTGTGTCTTTTAGTACTGCTATTTCTACCTTGAAATTATAGCTAAGATGGTCAAGATCAAGGTATTCACGTTGCCTGACAGAAAGCCCCTTGATCGATTCTAGTCTTAATACAGAGCTGTGTATAGCCATTGGAATATCTGTGATGTTTGAAGTTGAAGATGGCATTAATGAGCATGTCTGAATACCTGATGTGTCTACAGTTGAAACAATGAAAATTGTAAGCAAGAAATTTCAAGCATAAACTGACAGAGATTTATATCATTTCTGTTTAATCAATACAGTACCTGTTTCACATTGCTGTGAAAAAGTATGGCTTTGTGGTTCTTCACTCTTAAAATGTAAAGTTTATTACTTCAGCTAACTATATGTGGAAAACACACAGAAAGAACATGAAAGAAGTGATACTAAATCTGAAATATTAAACCAATCATTGCTGATCCAGAATCTTGAGGTTGAACTTATCTAAGCTATCTGTATGCTAACTAGGTTATGGCAACATTTTATTTCCAATTGACATGGCACTGCATAAGACTATTTCATTAAAATTTTCCAAATATTAGCAAGATGGTTAATTAGGTTTTTAAAATTCTTGACATTAATGACAAATTTGACAATAAGTGACAGCTATGTGAAAGTGAGGCCAAGAATCTGAGGACAGGCCAGTAAGCGTCCCATAGCTTGCCTTCCAGGTGACGTACAGATATTAAATACCGAAAAACTGTATAGTTTTTGCATTGATTCTAAGTATTCAAAAAAACAAAACTGCACCTGTTTACACCTCGGTGGCTGTCTCTTTTCAGATTCTATCACCACAAAACCATCTTCATCGATTTCATCATCAGCGGTGTAATCTTTCTCACCATTATTACTTAAAAATGATGAAGTGTTTTTAGTTCCAAGTAAAAAATTGTAAAACGTATTCACTGACATTACGATATATCATCAAATCCACTGTATGTACATGTATATACATGTCAGTGATCAAATCATGTTGCAATAATGTTAAGTGCCTGAAATGTCGATGACAAATTTGTCCACGATTTTTTGGCACCACGCTTATTTTCGCTATTCTGCCTCGTACAACCGGAAGTTTTAATGGTATAAAGTGCCGGTTGTTGCAGGTTGCAAATGCAAAATTGAGTGATTTGGTTTGGTCATCATTTGGTCAAAAAACGTTTTTATATTTCACAACTCCTGGCTACGCGTCATCTATATGTCGTAAACATTGAATTGCTGACAAATGGTTCGCCCGTGTAGATGACGGTTTAAAAAGGTTTATACAACGAAATGGACGGCACTTTCTACCTACTAGAACTTCCGGTTGTACCAGCCAGGATGGCGTAAAATCTCTGGTAAAATGCATTGAATTCGCAAAACACGCGCGTGAGCAACTAAATTTTTCTCGGACACACACAAAGGGCAGATTGGCGGCAAAGCAACAGCGGGATTCGGGAAGCCTGACATCCAAACTCCAAACGTTGTTGATTTCTTCTTACAACATGAGTGGTTTGCCTAAAGTGAATGCTTCTATGTTGCCTGAAAATGTAGGAAAATCGGTTTGTTTAGTGGGCAAGATTACACATGTAAGTTGTAAGCATGTACCATCCGTGAGCCCCATCTTCAATTCTCCCATAATTTAATATGCATGTCAAATATATAAGCTCAGAATTTAAAAATGTTTTGACTATTTTTATCTGTCTCACGCCCTTCAATATACCTCCAATACAACTCCTCTATATGCCAACGTTCCAAATACGTACTGTACCTCAAACTTATATTTCTTTAGGTTGGCACAACTGGCAATACTTTAAAACTTGTATCTAGTGATCAACAAACAGTCACTATATCTTTAAGGGATAAAGTATGTACTGTTATTAGATTTGAGAAATCATTACTTGAAATCATACAACACAGTGTAGTTAGGGATAACGTCAGTAAAATAACGAATAAATAATTTGTTTATCAAAATGAAGGGCTACTGAATAATACATGTTCTATGCAATTTTATATGTACTTACTCATTAAGCAGAAGTCTCACTTTGAACATTCTACTTGTTTTGCTTGCATCATCTAGTATGAAGACAGACCTGGTGATTGTGTTCAAATAATTGGTACTGTTCAACCAAACCTATCTGTAGAAGCTGATAAATATATAAGTTTCGCTGGCTCAGATTTTGGCAAGTAGTAAATATGAAAATAAGTACTTACTAGTTTTCTACATGTAGTCTCATCCAGGCAGTGATATGTTGATCCCAATTTATCAATTCCACTCTGTTATTACATAGCAATACTAGAATCTGATTGTTGTTTTTGTTTCACAGATTTAGAGCTATACAACAACGTCATCACAAGAATACTGCCAAGATTTTCCTCCCTTTTTCAATACCAAGGTTCAGACACAGCAAACATGGATGATGACATGACTGAGTGGAATTCATAAAAATCTGACTCTTGCAAATCATACAATATAAATAACATCTTCCAATATACAATGCTTCAATAGTTCTTATATTACAAGTTACAGTTAAAGGAAAAGTCCAGCTAAAAACTAAATTAACAAAACATAGCACATGTCCTGAGACAAGCATACACTCCAATGAAATCTTCACCTAACTGAAAAGACAGAAGATATTGCTTGTTCTTAGACAAGATACACAAACTGAATATACTTTGTTCACTATTCTTGTTGGTTTCAAATAGTAAACAAAGTGTACTCAGTTTGTATCTTGTTTGTATTCTAGTCTTCCTAGATGACCATGCAATATACACACAACAGAAGCCTGTGTTGATATTATTCAAGCATTCAAATGCCATCTTCATTCTTTTTTAAAACGTGTTGAAATTCCAATATTCTTTATCAAAAACTATGAACTGATTTTTGCTGTTACACACCACTACACAGTATACTGTTTAATGACACGGTCAATTGGAGCTCTACAAATGGGGCATCTAGCTCCCATTCTTACTAGTTCATTTGCACATACTGAACAACAACAAACATGACCTGTCCCACCATGGACAATAGTTGCATCTTTGGACCTCTCCTGACAAATAACACAGTCTCCAGTATCATTTGGTGGCCCAGGGCGACCTTCCTGCAAGTTCACATCTGCAACTTCTTCTGAAGGACTGGTAATAGGATTTCCTCTTCTTGTAGTTGGTACTCCAGATCTATAATCAGTACCTGTAATTCAATGTACAAGAAACATGTAATGTATTCATTGTTCTTTTAAGCATAATTTACAACAAAATCCCATTCAATGCTCATTTACACTAAACCTTATAGTTTTGTACAATTTCAATCTCAACACGAAGTAACACATCAACATTTACATGCATTCATATGTATGATATTATGAATTTGCACTTTCCCTGCATATTGACCTATTCATATCAAGTAACACTAACCTTGAATGGCTGGTTTGGTTACATCAAAACCAACTAAAAAGGGAAACAAATACATTCAACTGCAAAAAGGCTCCCCCTTGATAAATATACATATATAGACTTGTAGAAACTCAAATCATTCATTTCTTTCATTCTGCATGACATATTTCATTCTGTGGGTGACCAATTACCTGAATTAACTGCCAGTGAAGTAGCTTTCATACAGTTACTACACAAGTCAAACTCACACTCGGAACAGTGGAAGGAAATGTTGTTTATCTGCGGAGTAAAACTTTGTTGACATCTATCACAGCGCCAACCACCATTAAATCGAGGATAAGTGAGATTTGAATCTGCTTTATAAAGAGAATGTCCAGGATGAAATGATGACCTCCAAGGCTTAATACAGTTATCACAAACATCAAACTGACAACTCTGGCAATGTGTTGGATAGCTGAAATAATCAACACATAAAGTTGTTTTCCTTTCATTTTATTAAACAAATGTGGATGGCAACAAGATAATATCTTCAAGATAGCTGCAGTAGTTGTTATCAAAAATACAAGTGTGTCTTACTAATTTCCTGGTCCATTATTATGTCCACACACATCACAATTCCATTCTCCATTAGACTGATGATAAACAAATGTAACATCAGTTCGATATAAAGTGTGAGGATGAAGAAGGCTGTTCACAGCTGAAAAACACCCCTTACACAAGTGGAAGTCACATTGTTGACAATAATAGCATTGTTTCTCGCGAAGATCAGTGCTCGCACTTTTGCAAACATCGCATCTCCAAGGTGTTGTGGAGGTGACGAAGTAAAGTTCATGATCAGGATGAACAGGATGTGAACGTGGTCTGTCGCATGTTGCACACACAGTATAGTCACACTGATTACAGTAAAATGTAGGTTTCTCATATGAAGATAAAGGTGCAAGGCAACTACTGCATGGTTTTGCATCTGGTAAAGAAAGAGCTACTGCATCCGCTTCAGTTCTACCAGTGTGCAGAGGATGCAAGCGATGTGTACCAGACATCACACTGTCTACATAGAAAAGCAAAATTTGTTTCCATTGATTCATACTTCATAGTCATAATCTTTCAGGTCAACTCTACTCATAAATTAAAGTAGGTTCAAACCGGTGGAGAAACTACATCATAATTTATTTATAAATGAAAATAATTGAAATGAGACAACTGCCAGTTACAAATTGGAAACCTTTATTTTTTGGTTTTATGGAAACATTACACCCATTTCTTAACATATTCAAACACATGATAGTGACACACAATCCACAGAAGTTTAGCATTCCTGTTAAATATCACATTAAAAGAATCTATTATTGAAGATAAACATGTTGTAAAATCTTTAGCGTTGCGTTGTTGGTATTACATTAACGAAATATTTCGGTGTAAAATTCGAAACTATTCATTGAGCTTATAAAATTTTCCAAAAAATAATATAAAAGCAGAACACAGCCGTTTTTTCCTAAGCCAAGTCTATAAATACAGTACAACAGCAACAAAAATACTTGAATTGTATTATACACTGTGTTAAAACTATTTACACTCACAGACTTTCAGCTATCAATCTGTTGCCTTCTGTCAATATGTTTGTTAATGATCTTGATTTTTGAGCCTTGTTGCAGAGGATAAAACACGATTTTTCTTCAACATGTTTGTTTCTGTGTAGACTCTTCAGTGGTTTGCGGTAGCGCAGCCGTTCTTATTATGTCACGTGACGTTTTTGTGGAAAATTTCAAAATTCCTTTACGAAGTCTTCAGTGATTCCCACTTTCAAATCCAACGTTTTGTGGCGTTATTTTTACAACTTATAACCCATTGCATGGTTCTTCCATTCTAGCTGCTCGCGATTTGCAACGACTATGTTAATTGCAGACAATTGAATAAATATTGATCTTAAAAGTATTATATAACCTAAGGCAATAACCAGAAAGTAACTATAAATTCATCATTTTGTTGGGCTTGGAGACTAGTGACAACCTGGAACAAACCCATGGACGAGGAGGGTGTGTACCTAAGTCTCTTTATTGTAGAGTGCAACAGTTCAATCAGTTGTAGATACTAGTTTAGCTCCTGTTTGCATGACCGTATCTGGACGAGGCAGTTTGAGATCCTGCTAGTGCACAAAACATATTGAGTGTTTGCCCGAGCAAATGCAGTATAGAACCTTTCTCACTCAAACTCCAAGGGGAAACCAAAAATAGTTTGAGTAAGCAGAGGTTTGACACAAGCCACAGCACACTAGTAGCAAGACTACTAACTTTAGCACCAGCATCACAAGCTCCAGTGCACATTGCATCAGAGACACAATGTACTACGAAAAGAAAATTGCACCAGAATGGCAACAATTGCATTTCCATTAAACTGACTAGAAGGACGCATCATCATAACCTTAGCAAACAACCACCTGAAGCACATTTTGTAATGCATTTATTACTTTTTTTAGGTTTTTATAGTGGTGATGACTTTGATGAGAACAAGGAAGATGTATCACTAAAAATTCATAATGCCGTTTTAAATGGAGATTGTGAAAAAATCTTGTCTTTGCTTGAAGAAGGGTGTGATATTGATGCAGATAATGGTAACAACGAAACACCCCTTCTCTTGGCTATTAGTCATGAACAGTATAATGTGGTAAAGTTATTGTTAAGTCACAATGCTCTTGTAATGAAGGAGGGCTTTGACTATCCACTGCTATTAGCTACTGCTAAAGCTGATGAAGAAGCTGTACAGGTGAACAACAAAATGCAAAAAATGCTTCCAGCATTATTTTTTCTTATACCAGGCTCTATTTCTTGTCAGAATGAGACTCTTATGTACACCATTTAGATGGCATTTCGATAAACTATGCTTCATTTGACAGATTCTGCTTGACAATCATAGCAACCCTAGTCATTCTGACTCTTGGAATCAATGGACACCCCTGCATGAAGCCTGTCACAAAGGACTAATATCAATACTTGAAAAATTTGTGGGAATATGTGATTTGGATGCAAGAAATGAAGAGGGAGCAACACCAGTGTATATTTCATGTCAGTATGGTCAAAAAGAGTGCTTGCAGCTGTTGTTGAACCATAGTGCTGATGCCAGCATTGCTGTGGATTCAGCAGATACACCATTACATATAGCTTGTCAGGAGGGGCATAGCGATTGTGTTGCAGTCCTGTTGAATCATGGTAGGAGTATGTAATTTCTGGTTTTGCCACGTTTCGCCATTAACTGTTATAGTAATCCCGTTTTCGGTTGTTTAGTCGATAAGAGTACGCACAGAATTGGACCAAGATCCAAAAGATACGCAATTGGCGCGCAAAACAATCCATCATTGCTTGATATCAGTCTGGTCTGACTCCAGAGTCTGACTCAGTCAGGCTGATATCACGTAATGCACATTATTTTTATCTAGTTTTTTTAGTCCCGCCACGATGGAAATCGCGTTAATTAATGCGATCACCTAATGCGACAACTTTTTTGCCCGACGCCGCAATGGTGGTCGTTCAGCCAATCTCAGTTGGTGAGGATCTCTTTCACCAGGTGTAGAAGTTGATTGCGAAAGTCGTTCAGGCAGGACGCCTTTGGCTGCAGCATGTGTTAATGATAACTACAACTGTGCAAAGTTACTGCTCGAAAATCATGCATCGTTGGAAAGCGACGATTCACCCATCCACTTGGCAGCGCGGCATACCTCTTGTTTGTGTCTCAGTTTGTTGATTGAAAATGGTGCTTCTATCAACAGCATCAGCAACGGATGTACTCCGCTGTACGAGGCGGTTAGTCACGGCAACCTACAGGGGTGCAAAATGTTGCTTTCAAAAGGTACGTGCTGTTTTATGAAACTTAGTCTACAGTCGCACCTAATCTAATATCCTTCTAAACTGTTAACAGTGAAAGCTTTTTTGCATTTGTTCTAAGGAGCTGATCCGAATTGTGTTTGCGAAAATGAGTTGCTGACATCACTGTACCAAACTCCTCTGATGGTAGCTGCTAGTGAGAAAGATCTGGACTGCGTAGAAATTATTAAGGAACTCGTTTCATATAATGCCGACGTGAACCAAGCAACGTTTACTTCTCCACTGATTTTAGCAGCGCGATTTGCTAACTATAGAGCCTTCAACCTGCTCCTTAACTACAATGTTGATATCAACTACGTTGATAAACAGGGGAACTCCGCCTTATCTTTAATATGTGCATCTACTGTTTATGCAAATGACCGTAGCATGTTAGAAGAACTATATGAATGTTGCAGGAATCTTTTGATAAAAGGTGCTAGCATTACACTGCTTATTCCTGTGGATGAAAACTCGCCCATAAGGGATGGTACATTTCTTCGTCTGTTTCCTGAGCTTATGCCACTTTTTTTGGAGTTTGCAACTTGTAGACAAGACCTCCACTTCTTATCAGAAATAGCTGACAGGTTTTTAGATGAAGAGCAATGGGAACTACTGCATAACTTTATATGTCGTCCCAGAAAGTTGAAGCATCTCTGTCGTACTAGGATTAGATGTGTTCTCGGCGTGAAAAGATTGCAAAAAATTGAAGATCTTCCTATACCTACCCCACTGAAAAGATATCTTCAACACAATGAATAGGTTCATAAAAATCTTCTTCATTATGTACACTGGCAGTCCAAAAGACAAAGACTTGTACATGTTGGACGTGCCCTGGGTGTCGCAATATACTCGATGCATGGTGGAAAGCTGTACGGTTCGTGTCTTGTAAATGAACGGGGAAACCGTGGCCATACATTGATATCCCTTATACTATGCACTTAACCTATGTTTAAAAATAATAAAGAAATTATATACAAACGTTTGACACAATTAATAAATCTTGCTAACGAAGGTCAAGAATTTTTTTTTATTCTTCACACATTTATCACAGCACGTTAGCGTTATGTCATGCCAAGCGTTTCTAAGCCATAACAACGGGAAACCTTATCCAGGCTTAGTTTTGGTTTGTTATTCCGCGGATGTCGCACACAACATACTTTGACGTAAAGGCGGATTTCCAATTTTCCATTCCAGTGCAAAATGGCGCACGACCAACATTTTGCGATCACTTTCTTTTGAAATGTGTCCTTTGAACCCGATCTAATGAGATACGTTCCGCTTGACAGCTGATAATTCACAAGAAAGCGTCGCAAAATGTTGATCGCGAGGCATTTCGTACGGAGTGGAACCCGCGCGTTTATAGATGACATCGAAAGTTTCAGTCAGTCTGAATTGATAAATGAACTATGTAAAATCATCGGGGTTGGCTGTACGCAGCGCTGGATTTGAGAGATTTACAAGAAATGATGGAGTATTTTTGAATTCTGGCTCGTCCACCGTACAACATAAACGGGCTTCGTAGTACCAGCCACTTGCACTGGCATGGGGCAGCCATGGCGAAGACGGTTTTCAGAATCTCCCCGCCTGAGTCTCTGGCATGGGTTAAACCACGTGATCAACGAAAATGAGAGCACCAGGGGCACCATGGGTATTCATCTTCGTACCAACAATCGTCCACAAAATATATTGAGACTTTCTTAAAAATCTCCCCTCCTCCCCTATTCACAATGTTGTGACTGTCAA
>JAODVM010093316.1:0-28565 GCA_025400095.1 Phenganax marumi | reverse complement strand
ATTAGCCTTCATTAATTAATGCGGCGGTGAAAAAGGGGATCGGAAATTGTCGCTTGATTACGACAATACCACCTGAGGGCAAGCGGAGAGATTTAAGTGCTGAAACAAGCATGACTTAGCTCAGAGTCGCCTCAGAGTCGCATCCATGAAATGCTAGAGACTCGACTGGAATATTATTAACCCTTTCAGCAAGATTTTTGGGAATTGTAAGTCTTACTACATTTCGTCACTCTGGGGACTTCGGAAGGTGCTCGCTCTTTCTACGCAAACATTCTTCGGATTGTGTTTGGTCACGTGTATCCGTGTATATAAGGACCGTGAATCTGCAGAGATACGATCGTAGGTACGATCGTAGAGCGGCGAGGATCAGTTCGTGAATGATCTTGAGGAAAAGGATTCAAAGAAGACAGGTTTTCTTAACTGATTCAAAATCAAAATGGCAACATTCATGTTCAGTTTTCTTCTTTCGTTGCTTATTTTTACTGAAATCAGTTCGAAAGTGGTCACAAAGGCTAAAGTAAGTTTCTAATTACTGTTTCTAATTCACCTGCATTTTTGTAGCAAATTATAACACATTAATTGCCACTCTTATTAACGTCGCCATTACGAAGTTTCAGACTGTATACTAGTTTACAGCAAACAATATGCGTGGTTTCCCGGTCTCATGACGAGTCAGAAAAAAATGTTAAAAGTTCTGATGACATTTGCCAGTGAATATCTCAATTTTCGCTCGCCTACGGCAATTTTTTGCACGGCGGAATTGCCACATTAATTGCCACTCTTATTAACGTTGCCATTACGAAGTTTCAGACTACTCGTTTACAGCAATTATGCGTGGGTAAACGCGAAACCGCGTCTTCTCTAACTTGTTCGTACAATCTTTTGCAAAACATGAATATATGGTATTGCCACGTTGAAAATAAAGTTTCTTAGTGCATGGTAGCCAAACATTCGCCTCTGGTCCTAGCCCAAAATCCGTCTACTAAAAAGCGAAAAGCACCGTTATCATAAATTCTGTGGCATAACGTGATATTGAGACTACTACTCCTTCCTGAAATTCAATGACTTTGCAATGCTCCTATGTCTGGTTCACTGTCATAAAGAAGTCAGCGATTCTTTCTCCTCAAAACGTTTCCCTGTCTCGTGACGAGTCAGGAAAAAGTTTTAAAACTTCTGATGTCAATTGCCAGTTAATATCTCAATTTGCGCTCGCCTACGGCAATGTTTTGCACGGCGGAAATTCGAGCTCAACTGTTCTTTCATTCATGCCTGGGATCATGTGCTGCGGACCTGCAGGAAGAGAAGTTCCTCCATGAAGAATATATCTCTTGTGTGCTAGATTCATGTGGCACAATTTTCAGTATGAATTACAAACTTCTTTTGAAACGTGTTCAGGTTTTCTAAGAAAAGTATTTATGACCGAATTCCAAAGTGATCCAGGAATGCAAATCTTGCAGTATCTTACATTATACTGCGGATCATTTAAAACGTTTTAATGGAAAAATAAGACTGTACAATATGTGTGATGTGCTTCACGTCCATTGCTAACATGACGTTGTCGAAATGTTGTAGTGCGTTATAGATTTGGAAACCTAGAAGGCTAGATTACCATGGAGTCGTTCCGTACGGAAATAGTTGAACAATTTACCGAAATTAAGTATTACTCACAATTGCCTAACATGAACCATGAGTAGAGGGTTGAGGTGGAGTTTTTTGGGGGTGAGGGATCACTCCATAATTTAGGAAAAATTTCCTCTTATTTAATCACGATTTGGAATGTAAAATCGTCGTGCAGACACGTGTAGGAGTATTGTTTGTTTTGAAAGCATCTCCCTGCAAAGGTCACTGCGCAAGTGAGGAAGATATCTGTCCACTTCATCCAAAAATAGGAACGAGTTTAGTCTTCTTATATTTGCAACCGTTATCGTACGTGATCCGAAACTACCGAGTCATGAGAAAGAATTGCCGCAATGTGACCTGCTATGGTCTTGTTTAGATTTGGGACTACACCTTCAAGTGTATGATATTGCTTCGCTTCGAAAGTGTTTTTATTACATGGTGTAAACCAAAATAGTTATGCCACGTTATGCTCTTGGTGCTTCAGCTGCTAAGTATATCGTCAAGAAGTTTGATCCTAGGTTGGAAAATGTTCCGCAAATTTTATAATATAGGAAGTAAAAAATCTTACCTAAGTGCATGCTCATTAGAAATTTGACACAGCGTCAAGATGACATGATTTTCAAAATGTTCCCCATTTAACACATTCTCACTAGTCATGCAATCAACTCCACGTTACAGTTAGAAGTGCTTTGTAATCCTCGCATGAGCAAGTAAACAGTTTGTTGCTTTCGAACGTGCGAAAATGGACACGATATTTCAGCTAGCCATGCATTGGCTGATGGGGAATTTGCTAGCTCATTACGTCGCATTAGCAATTATACTGTATGTGATGAATTATATATGTTAGAAATTAGGTCATAGAATTCAGCCCACTTACTGTAAGTATAAAAGCGGAGCACAAAGATTATTTTGAAGAAGAAATTCAAGTTACATCCGGACGATCGCAACAATACTGTAGCATATAGTCAGTGTTATCGAATACTCTTTGACTCGCCTCACCCCTGACCAATTTTTCATGAAGTCCTTCGACGTAGTGCAAATACCTGCAATACCCATAATTGTTGTCGAGTGAAATAGACTATGTTATAGTCAGAATAGCCTTTGTTATAAAAGACTTTAGAAAACATATCTAGCCTGGCCGTGCTAGATATTGTGCTCTTGAACTAATTTATATATTATTCGTGACTGCACATATGAACTAACTATCTCATTTCAATTTTTCCGCCTTCTCATTTCTCGTGAAGATCTTAAGAATGATTCTAATAACTTTTTTTCGACAGGTTGGCGAAATAGAATCTGACAGTGTTTTATCTAAGGAGGAAGCGAAACGCATGTTGAATGACAGTCTTAAATTCAAAGTAAAGAAGGTAAACCCTAAGTTAGCACTTTTGGCTGTGTAAATCCTTGTTTAAATACATCGGAAAAATTTTCCGTCTACGGAGCACAAAATTTCCTTGAAATTCCTATCAATCTTTTGAGCAGTGACTCTTGCCTTTTTAAGCTGCATTCATGTTGCACTATGTTTACCATATCGCGTTTATCGTTTTTTAGCTTCTTCATGAGCGATCAAAACGCTCAGCTAACACATGGGTTAAATACATAATTGTGTCGCCATATTGTATTCCTGAAGGAGTGGATTGTCCTTGTAAAGGCTGCCGTTATTGTTGTAAAGGAAAGTGTAACTCTAGTTCGAGGTAGGCCCTCGTTTTATAGCTCATGAAATTCTTCACTTTGTTTTTGATATAATGATGGTCAAATTCAGAACTGTACACCTTCAGTATAGAGTAAGAAAACAAGTCAAAATTATTCCCGCTTGTTTATGTGATTTTTACCATGAACTGGCACCCGCGTCCAAGGCGCGGAGACTCCTACAAGACGGACAATCAATTTAGTCCCTACCGTTTCTCCTCATGCACACAGCTCTTTCTATGGCAGACAACATGTCATACTGAACAAAACTTTCTCACTTGTTTATATGTTTTCCTGTTTCCATCACATACACGATTACTACCTGTGTAATGAAAATTCTCATGTCTGCAAGTTGACCATTGTTGACCAGCCAGCTATTTTTTATTTACAAAGAGAAAAAGAGCGTTGTTCTTTGTTGAAATAAAAGACAGCTTTTATATCGTGATTTTGAATAATTTACCGTTCGTCTGAAGTTTTCTGCATCCTCTACTAAAACTAGTTTTTTCGCTTTAGAAAGCCTTGCAAATGCTGAGCAAACTGATTGATAATGTAGAACTGCAATGCGAAGAGGCAAAAGTCAGCCGGTCCTGGCTTAGAAGACAATTGAGTGAAAAAATTTTTCACTGAATATTGTTGAAATGTGGCAGTGGAATAGGCAGCAGGATCCAGCTCTGACTCTCCGCGACTATCACCCAGAGAAAGCGAAGACGTAGTCATCCGAGATTTACCAAGAGAATTCCCATGGAATGAAAAGATGTTGGATACATATGTATGCACACACAATTTATGTAATTATTTATAGAAAATACCCTCTGTAAAATGTAAATATCTATGAAAAATCAACAATGTAAGAATACTTCTAACTATTTCTTCCATTTAGTCCATTTATGTTGTCACATCGTGGTCCGTATTTTCCAAGTTCTGGTTTCCGTTTCCAGTCACATACAGTTCCGGTTGTATATACTGAAAAATATATGAAACAGTCTTTTTACTCTATACTAGATGTAATCTGTACATTAGTACCTCTGTGCATTCAATCATAGTCATTGGAGATATGGTTTGGCTGAAGACTTCACCAAATTCTTTCTACTGTTTTTTTGTTCATGTTTTTGCGAACTTGCTTGTTCATGCTGCATGAACACTATATCTTTTCAGTGCAATGAAGATATCATACATATAATTCAACCTTGAATATCAGTGATAACTAAACACTGAATTATTGAACGAACTCTCTTGTTGAAATATGCACATATTCAGTGAAAGCGTTTTGCGAACATAAAATCACAGCTTACTCCGGGAAATGAAAAGATAGGAAAGGTATCTATCCTTCCTAGCTAGCAGTCAGTGACTGATTTTCGAAGGCGCTGATCAACGTTAGTTAAGCATAAAGGTGCATTATAGATTATATAGGTTGTATTATTAATACTAACCTTCCAGCCCAGACGTTGCACCAATGGTAACGTCCTCGCTCAGGACAGCAGTCTGATGAAGATTCACAATAATATCCTTTTGGCACACATCTCTGTTTTCCATTGAGCATACGTTGCCTATCCGCTTGCAGATCCCTTAACTTTAAAAAGGTATAGATTACAGAACAACGTAATGTGAAACAAGTAACTATGACAAAAACTATTTCTGGTATGAGACTTGTCAGTAACACAAGTTTGTGAAGTCTACCTTTTGATATCTTTGATAGAGTAAAAGCAACGATTACAAGGATTCTACTATACTCCATAGATTTTCTAAGTAAAACTGCAAGATGTGAATATCATTACAGAATTTCGTAGATATTCTATGAGCCTAAAGTTTTAGGTTTTTTTCCCTGATGCATTGTACCACTGACTTACCGATTTTCGTGGCCGAAAAATAGCTTCTGTTTGCAGTGCCATACAAAGACACAACGAAACCAGCACGAATACCAAAATCCCTTTCATTCGAGCAAATTGTTTGATTGTAAAAAAGTTTTCATGCAAAATTTCCAATCTAGATGTGGTGAATGCCAATGCCTGCTTGCTCTTATATAAGCTTTCATTCTGAGAGTTTTGTTACATAACAGGAAAAAGTAGAGCACTTTTGATATGCTCGGATCATTTTTATTCGAAAAACCATCAAGACATGCAGGTGAAAAATTCACGAGATTAAGATAACGAAGTTTCGGTTCTATATACAGGTGAAATAAGATAGCGTAAACATGCATGCTGATGTAAACTTGAGTGTCCTTCAGCTCAGCTAAAAGACATCTTTTCAATTTCTTTTGTACTAATGGATTTTACTAGTTACAATGTATTTCTTTAATGTGGATTTAAAATTTTACATATTTTTGCACTGTTTCAACAACCTGAGATTGTGTTTGAGTCGATTGTATCATTTTCGTGTTATCATGTGTTAAAACAACAATTATGTAATGATAATCCTGATTATTGATAATCCTTAATGATAATCCTGAAAGAATGCGAATTATCTTTTCAATGGAGTAGCACGTATGCTCTGGAAAAAAACTGCATATGATACACCGCAAGTAATGTGTAAATATGTTTCAAACTATTTCGAGAAAACAGCTTGCGGTCAGTTAGAAGAGCTGTTATGTCTGAAGACGTTGCCGTAAGCTCGCATCATATTCACGAACAATTTGAAGGAATTAAGTTGATTCTTAACGAAGAGTCTTTATTTTCAATCTTTCTTATTACAATATAAAACTCATTTTCCCAGAAATTACATATTATATACTCTTTTTTTTTTAAAGTAATACTTTCGGGATATAGCCAGATAGTTTATACCTCTCGAACGTTTTGTTGATGTGATATTGACGTTCAGCCAAAGTACGTACTTTTGTGCTAACCCAAATTGTAGTACTTTCAATCTTAGTTTCATCTTAAAGAATTAATACAGTTTGAAGTACACTAGCTTTATTATAAAGAAATAAAGACAATAGATATATTCAATTCGTGTTTTATGAAGTGCCGTTCACTAGTCACATGGACTCCAATGCGTCTTTGATAATATTCTCATCGTCGACAGGGTGAGGGACAGTAATCTTCAATCTTTGTTCAGCGTTCATTGCTCTGGTAATTGCTAGCTTAGCATTATCATTGCCACTCCAGCAGCGTCTAGCAACCTGCAACAAGTTGAACACAAGTTGGAACACCAGACAACTAAATCAACTATATATTAATATTATTGGTAGCTCTGTCAGTTCAGTTCGAAACTGTTCTTTCTAAAGTTCAGTAACAGTAATCTCTTATTCATCCATTGTTACTAAAAGAGGAAACCTAAACTAAACTTAGTACACTTATACTCCTGGCTAGTTCTATCTGTTCCAAACTGTTCTCCCTAGAGATCCAGTAAGAGTCATTTCGTATTGATCTATTGTTACTCTAGACACTTACTCCATTCGAGACATCCCATGATAACATGTTCTCAGCTCGCGTCCCTGCGTCCTAACAGGTGCATGAAAGAAAATTTCTAATAAAAAGCACAAGACGAAACATAACAAGGAATCTATTTAAATGGCATTACCTCAGAGCCATCGAGAACAAGACCAAAGCCTCCATTCGTCACTTCTCCCCTGGATTTCGAAATAATAAATGAAACTTGTTTCTCGCTCTTTAAATTGATTGAAAATCAGCGTTGCATGAAGTACCCTGAACTTACCACCCAACACCGCCACCGTTGTGCAGGCTTACCCAAGTTGCACCGCGAAATGAGTCGCCGATGACGTTTTGCACTGCCATATCTTAAACACACCACAACAATAATAAATAAATAAATAAATAAATAAATTACTTTATTCAAACAAAATACCGAAATTGGTCCATTGTAACGAATACTATATGGATTAACTGATATACCAACAGCTTACCTGCACAAATATTAGAACCATCAAAAATATTCGAAGTCTCTCTGTAGGGACTAAACAATAAGAGATAGTATACTTGGGTGTCTTCACGAAAAAGCTGACTGTATTGAAACCGATCACTATACGGTTCTGTAGGGTAGTTTACATTGTTGCCATAGTTACCTATCAGTGCCGCTGACGTCATGATGATCTCGACTCAAAACAATGGGACCCTAAAAGACATTTAAAAATTTTAAATGTATTTTTAATACTGTTTTCAATGTCTATCGCTTACTTTAATCCTCTTCTTGGCAATCGCTTCGTTGAACGCCTGAGAAATGGCGACTCTTCCAACTTGATCAGAATATAAGATACGCGCCTGCGAGCCAACCACCTAAGTTTAAAATCTCATTATATCTTTTATGTACACTGTAAGGCTCAGTAATTTACAGTAAACAAATCATCGTGTTTTTCAAACCAAATGAAAATGTTTTTGTCTACCAATTTATTTTCTTGGGCTTTCTTAATCCATTTTATATTGTCCTCATATTGAAATCTAATTTCCTTTGGAACTGTGAAGAGAAAAAATATCGACATTCTTAATTAAGAGGCAATGAAACCGTTCATAAAAAGACGGAACAACAATCAGTAAACTAAAGGAATCCATATACTGCGTTTTCTTTCAAAATTGCCCAGAAAGACTAAATAGGAGCTTGCTACTCAAACAAGCCCATCAAATGAAATTAAGTCAATGTTAACGTGAAATCGCTGAAAAGATGCATAACAAACTATAGTTCAGTAACATACTGTTTTGTTTCGTAATATTTTCTAATACTTCGGCGGCAATGCGGTCTGATTCCTCCAAATCTTCGGCGAAACCAGATGTGCACACCCAACTAAATTTTTTAAACAAATCCCGCTTGATCGTTGACTGAGCTACATATACCAATAAGATTAATTTTGAAACCAACTGCAGTGATAATTACGTGGCCAGTTTATACTTACCGGAATGGTCCAAAACCAAGCGAAAATATATTGCTAAAGAAACGAAAGACGAATAATAATGAATGGGAAACTTTTGCAAAAATTTTGTGGAACACTGAACGAAAAAATTTTCAAGCTTTGAAATATCACAGAATATTGTTATTTTTCATGGTACTTCAATCTTTGTTTAGAATCAATAGGAAGCTAATACTCCATAGACACTAAAAACACAAAATTGACAATTGGCCGAGTTGACATTTCAAAAAAATCCAAAGGAAAGGTTAGCTTATGATTTTGAAACCCATCTCCACCATTGAAATGGTTGCATTGACGTTCGGAGATCGCAGTGGATCGATTCAAACTCACCCCATGATATCTTGGACATAAGAAGGATACCGAAATGTCCCATCTTCTTTCAGACCAACCGCAGCACCTAAACATGAAAATACTCTAGAATGTAGTAGTGACAAGACTGATTAGTAAACTCATTTCACCTTTTGCCAGAGTAACGCGTCTGTACTTGGGCTAACCATGGCGTGGCAGAACTTACCAGCTCGGCTAGCCTCCAAAAGAAAGGCGTTTCCATAATCAAAGAAATACATCCCTCTCGCTGATAACTTATTGATGGCTGTCACTTGCCGTTTCAAGCTGAATAAGAATTTTTAATTTGCTAAACTTATACAACACAAAATTATATCCCACATACATGATGCGCCTTTTACCACGCACTATTGAAATCCTACTATTTTACCTTGTTTGTACAGCCTTTTTGAATGCAACTGAATCATCATTCATCAATTGGTTAGCTTCATCAAAACTCATTCCTACCGGATAGTATCCACCATTAAAAGGATTATGCAATGATGTTTGATCTGAACCCATATCTACTAACATCTCAGCTTCATTTGCCAGTCTTTCCCTATTGTTTCAAAATACACAGAAGAACAATATCTATGCTGTTTTGAAACGTTAACTGTCAGCTAATCCATAGATAAGCCTTCTTCGTTTCTCTCTCTCTTACCAAAGATCAACAATGTTTCCATGATAACCAAGACTTAGCCGCTTCTTCTCTTTTCTTGCTTTTCTACAAAAAAATCTCACTTGAAGTAAAACTGAAGTAGATGGAAACAGGAATCATTTCAATTTTCGCTGCTCACTTGATTTTTTCAATACATTTATCCAGTTCATCTGAGATTTCCATGAGCCAACTGCAAAACAAGGTTCAATGCATCATCAAATCGATCACGTATACGGATTCGAAGTTGAATCATGAAATGTACCCTTGCTTGTGACGTTTTTCCAATGCTGCTTTATCAACCTACATAAAACAAGACATTCAGAGTAATAATTGCACTGTGCTAACACTTTTTGACAGTTGTCTCACAAAAATTTTAACCACTGAAAATTGACGTGAAACAAATTCTCATCCTTGTTTAAATATTCTTTAGTTGATTGGGTCAAATTTGTTGGACTCCAAAATCTGTTCATTGCTCACCTCTGCTATAACTCCTACACAGCCACAGATTGTTGCGGCCTTCGCCTGGGCGCCACTCATTCCACCGAGGCCTGACGTGACAAATACGCAACCACCAAGCTCTGATGTATTGAGGTGACGTCGAGCTACATTCAGCACAGTGAGTGTGGTACCATGTACTATGCCTTGAGGACCGATATAACAATAGCTACCAGCCGTCATTTGGCCATACATGGTCACACCAAGTGCAAACAATTTGTTATAGTTTTCTTTACTGGAGTAGTTAGGAATCATCTAGGGTCAGAAAGTAGTTCTTTAGTGATCATTGAAAATATGAAACTATTAGTAAAATAATTTGACACTATTAGCAAAATGATTATTACTTGATAGTATATGCATGTTGCTTCTGAGGATTACTTATAGCAAACTATAATGGATCCTTAAGAATTACTATGACTTTTTCTTTACCTATTACTACTAGTATGATCACATCAAAACCTGGCTTAATGGCTTAATGTCTATTCCCTAACTAGAGAAACTGCTGAGACATTGTCTGGGAATGTGGTCCGTACCATGCCATTTGTTATTACAGCTCGAGGACTTGATAGGGAACTGGGAAAGAGTCCTAGGGGATGTCCTGAGTACATGATCAATGTTTGTTCATCTGTCATTGTTGACAAGTAGTGCATGACGAGACGAAACTGAAAATCATAAGCAAACGATATTTATAGGCATATTCTCGACAACATGTACAACACCCTTTTACCACATACAAACATTGATACATAGAACGAAGCAGATTTGACGCACCTGTGCCCAGTTTGAAAATACTTGACCATTTCCACCATAAGTCACTAACTCTTGCGGAAACTATATTTTTAAAAGACACCAGACATTTGCCAAGTTACTGTTATTTTTCATTGGTGTATATTAGGCATATCCAGTGAAATTTTGTTCTAACCTGAGCAACTTGGGGGTCTAGATTATTCATTATCATCAACATTATAGCTGCAGCATGCTTGCTTCTGCACGGATACTCCTCAATATTATACGCTCTATTTGATAAGCAAACATTTTTTGCTCAACTATTAATTCATAATGATGTCCCGCAGTAATTACACTAGATAGCTCTACCAATTCTAAGCTGCACTCTTTGTCTCTTTCTAGAAGTCCAACAGGACTGCAAATATCTGTGGTGTTTTGTGAAGTTGAAGGGGAAGCAATTTGAACATCAGGTAAGCTGCACACATACTTCATTTTTACAGTTGGTAAAAAGCGGTACATGTAGATATGGCCATATTCCTTGAGCTCATGAGCAAACTCTGGGGCAAGTTCTGCATGTGCTGTACAAGGAAAATATCTCAAAGCATTCTTTATAGCTAGCTGCAACAAAATATCCCAAAGTTATATCAAATTTGTTACAGACTTGCATGTTTATTATCGATCTAAGAGTTTTGTCGCTACTGCATGAGGGGCAGGCTCTTTCTACAGGGGTACACCATCTCACTAGCCACTACATCATCAATTCAATGCTTTAATAGTTTTGAAAGGGGAGTGCCCCATGAGGGGGTGCTAAGAAACTTTTATTTTTTTGGAGGGGTATACCCCTACCCTAATCACTTACTCTATGGTATTTAATAACATTCTATTGTAAAATGCTTAAGACTCTGACATAATATTTTCTCTTACAACTTCTTCTGATTTTGAGAGATTTGTATTACGCTTCGGGGCATGAGGTATACTCTCATCTCGAACTTGTTTCAATGGCAATGGATCGAATTTTAAACCAGAACAAAGCTCTCGTAATGTTGCCATAATGGGAATTTGCCAACAAAAGTTTCGATAAAGCTCGTCTTGTGTAAGAGCTTCGACACTCAACAAATACAGCGAACGCAGATGTTTATTATGTAACTTACGTAACGATAGTACCCTGTTTGTAAGGGAAGGGCCGTTTGGCAATTCTTGTAAGACAGAAAATATGCAAAAAAAACTAGATGCTTGTATTTCTTTATCGGCATACATAAGAAGATCACAAAAACAATCTAACGCAAATAAATTGTGCTATTTCTTAGGAAATTACAGGTTTTAAGAGACATTCTTTTCTGCTACTTTCACCCCTCCTAAGTTAAATACACTGGTAATGGGTGTTCTGGAGGTGTGTCGCATGTGTGACTTTAACGAATAACATGTATCGTGAACAATATTTACCGGTATTTTGGTAGTTACTAACTGAAGTGGTTAAAATATTCATGTACAATTACAAACGATGCGAGTACATGTGAAATACGAAGACAAATGTCTTGTAGTGCCTGTGAAAAAAAGCGGCTGCACCATAAAATGGTTGACTAGCGAAGCAGTTAGAAGAATTTGTGAGTTGTTCAAAGTAGATGTCCAAGACATTGACAACTTCGGTTTATGTTTGCCTGATACAGAGGGAATGCTATACTCCAGTGATCTGATTAAAGACGTGCTTGAAAATGATGCCTTTGTCGAATTGAAAAGTTAGTTCAATAAATTACTGTCAATAATTGAAAATGTATTCAATATTTAACCAAATGCATTGCGGAACAGGTTTGTCAACGTGAGGTGCCCACTGTCCAAGTGAAAAGCCAAGTCTGATGCAATGTTGCACATATAAGGCTCTTTGCTGTTTGTGTACAGCAGGCTAGTTCTTTGAAGTGCCGTCAAAGAAAAATTTCTTTGTCCAGTACTGTAATGCATGAAACTGCTTGAGAATCTAGTCAAGGAAAACTTACTCCTACCTTCGGAGCTTTTATGGCGCACTTTTGAATGTTTTGATCTTTGCGCAAAAATTGCGCAAAGTGCCGCTTCGGTAGTTGACTTTTCTTACCGTTATCACTAAGTCTCGTATTGTTTGCAAATTTACCATTGCCGAAGGCTCAACTCCAACGGAAAGAAATGAACGTCTTCAAACTAAAACGGGACGACGGATACGTACTACGGTAATTTGTAGTAACTATATACTTCATTTCCCTTGGTTTTTGTGAAAGAACAGTAGAACACTGTGGAATAGCAACTTAAATTTACATGCTGTTATCTATTTGTGCGTGCATAGATAACTTTGGATGGAAATAGTCTTACAGCAGAGCTACTTATTCAACTGAGCACTGGCAATGCTGACATAAAGGTAAAGAGCGTTTGTATTATCGTTGCCTTTTTCAGTATGAACTGTGAGGATTCGAATGAGTTTTGATTCGCGTCCTTTCGCCTAATACAAAGAGCATAATTTTTTTTCATTTGTATTGATAAATGGTTCTAAAGATATCTGATGACGCTCTTAAATGCGTAAAAGAAGGAAGAGAGTTGGTGGATAAAATTGTCGAAGAAAAAAGAGGTAAACCAAAGTTGCACAAAAAGCAAACAGACAAGCACACAAACAAGAGAACAGAGTAACAATCAAAATTGTTTACTTTTCTAGTTGTGTATGGTATCAATACTGGATTTGGAAAATTTGCACAGAAAGTAATATCTGATGAAAATCTTGGGTAGGTCAATTACAGAAAATTTACGCCCAGATGTTTTTCTTGGTCTTCTATCAAAGTTGAAAACGATGTTAATAATCTGTTTTGTGTTGTTTAGTCAACTTCAAGAAAATTTGATAACATCACATGCTGCTGGTGTGTTGCTGTCACGTGTTCTTCAGCTGATGCTGTGGTGTTGCTCTCTGAGTGTAATTGTGTTACAATAGAAACTGATGCTCTTTTTTGGCAGGTGTTGGAAATCCGCTTACTTTGGAACAAACCAGAATGCTAATGGCTCTGCGTATCAATGTCCTTGCCAAGGGGTACAGGTGAGTGAATTGTCTAGTTTCACAACATGTTTTTATTGATTTAAAGAATTAATGGTTTACTTTGTAGCGGAATTTCGTATGAAAATTTACAACGAATTGTGGATGCGTTTAACGGTAAGAAACTACAAATTAAGTCGTTTCTATCAGGCCTGAACTAGACCAGAGCAGAGACAACCTTTTCACGTACTGCTCCAGCGGAATTTTAATGACTGAACTGCGTATTTCACGCAGTGAGTTAGTGTTCTAATCCATTGTGGTAAAAGACAAAATATTTTCTCTCCCTCTGTCAGTTCCAAAGATTTTTCTGTCTTCTTTCCAGCTTCTTGTCTTCCGTGGATTCCTGCGCAAGGCACGGTCGGAGCGAGTGGCGATTTAGCGCCGTTAGCACACCTCGCGCTAGGGCTCATGGGACAAGGGAAAATGTGGAGTCCTAAAAGTGGTTGGGCTGACGCCAAACTGGTGCGTCACGTGACAAATTCTTCTCCAAATGTTGCAAGAAGTTTTGTTTCTACGTGAGCGTATAGTTCAATTCTTAAGGCAGCTTCCAGCTTTACGTTTTTCACTCGCTCGTACACACACGTAAAACTTTAAATTGTAATGAAACCTATGATAGAAACAAACGCAAGAAGTTTTTTTTAATCTTTAATTTAAAAAAAAATCCGTCCCTGTTTGTTTGTGTATTTTTATAAACTGTAAAGGATTGGACTGTAAACTGTAAAGGACTGAAGGATTGAAACTTTTACGTGCGCCTGTCAAAAACGCGGAGCTGGACAGCAGCCTTTACTTTTGTTCGTAGGTGTTGGGCGCACACGGTTTGCAGCCAATGAAACTGGGGCCTAAAGAGGTGGTGTACTTTATATCTGTTTTTTTCCTGGTAGTTTTGAAACGAATGCTTTCACTTTGACCAACCATGACAAGTTTCCTTAAGGTACTCTGGTTTTCTCCTGATTTAAAGGTGGTCGAAAAACGAAAGGCTCGTTTTGAGGAATACCAATTTATAGTACTGCATGAATACTAATAGAGACTTAGTCAGCATGCAGAAGAACTGATTATTTTTCTATAATTCAGGGATTAGCTATGATAAATGGTACGCAATTGATTACTGCCGTAGGAGCCGAAGGTAAAAAAACCAAGAAGCTTACCGCTCAGTGAAAATTATGCATTGAAAACAGGAGGATGTTTTTGTTTATCTAATGTTTCTTCATGACTTTAGCATTGTCTCGGGCCATAGCAATCGCACGTCAAGCAGATATCATTGCTGCTATGTCACTGGACTGCTTAAAAGGGACGTCAAGAGCTTTCGACAGTCGTATACACAAACTACGACCGCACAAAGGACAAATGAAAGTCGCTCAAAGATTACGCACCCTCTTACATTCAGAGTTTTATCCATCGAAAATTTCTGGTTCGTGAAACTTGTTGCTTAGCTAAAGTATTAATTATTGGCCATTTGAAAGCACTATATTGCGTTATTATTGTTTGGGTCACTTTGCCTTTTTAGCTTCAGGAATCTTGGGTAGTTCACGTACTGATAATATTAGCTATGTTTATAAGTATCCTTTCTCTTTTGTTTTAAAGACATCTAGCAATAGTTTATTGTATTTTTCTACACAGAAAGTCATCGTTTCTGTAATCGGGTGCAAGACGCTTACACCATGCGCTGTTGTCCTCAAGTAATAATGATTTTGGGCAATTATGTTGTCGAGATTGAATCTTAAGATTTTGCAATTGATATATTTTTATTTTAGGTTCATGGTATTGTTTTAGATACTATAGAGTTTGTCAAGGGCATTATAACGACAGAAATGAACAGTGCGACTGACAATCCTGTATCCTTTTTAATCTGAAAACATAGAGTAGAATATTGAATATGGATACGCTACCACTTTCATCATATATCTTCTGAAGAAGAACACAAATTTATAGTATTATATCAGTGGCGTTGTTTGCAAATATTACTCTTGACGAAAGGCTTCATGCTTGAAATGTCGAGTTCTACTCTCTTTGCGTATCTGTTTTGCCTCCTTCGTCGACTACGGAAGCCAACATGGTGCTATACCACTTGGTATTTTTGCTGCCATTCCTTGACCAAGATGTCAGATGGTTTTTGCAGAACATGGTGAAACTATATCAGGCGGAAATTTCCATGGCGAATATCCTGCCAAAGTGAGTGAACTCTCGCAGACACAGGAGCACAAGCAGTGCTTGCTTGACTCTGATATTTAACTAGCTTACGAACTGAGGAAATGCTGATGAAAGTCTTAAAAATTCTCAGGCATTAGATTACCTGGCGATCGGTGTTCATGAATTGGCAAACATGAGTGAACGACGTATCGAAAGACTTATGAACCCAGGTAGTCGTCATTTCAAACGCTTGTTTGGTATAGAGCAGAGTGATCAGTATCGTTTATTACTTGTTGTATTTGTTCGTTACGTCTAGCTTACAGCGGACTACCAGCGTTTTTGGTTGAAAATGGTGGTCTCAATTCAGGTCGGTTGTTGTGAGATAAAATTAAGAAATAATACCAAACTACGTTCTGTTCACCGTTATATGACCAATCCTTTTTTTCCATGCTAATGTAGGTTACATGGTTGCACATTACACGGCTGCCGCTTTAGGTAAATGTGTTTATCTTAAGAGTTAGACAAGAGAAAAAGGCAAGTGAACGAAACCTGTTTTCAGTTCTGAAATTTGGGAACAATTAGATGCAACACTAACTTTTTTTCTCCAGTTTCTGAAAGCAAGGTTCTGTGTCATCCTTCGTCAGTTGACTCGCTATCCACGTCAGCAGGGACTGAAGATCACGTGTCCATGGGTGGATTTTCTGCGCGAAAAGCTGTTAAAATTGTGGAGAATGTTGAAAGAGGTAGTGTACACGTGAGGTGGTCGTACTAGGCAACTGTACAACTAGACATGCATGTACACTTTCTTTCGCAGTTCTTGCTGTGGAATTGTTAGCAGCATGTCAAGCCGTCGAGTTTCTACGACCTCTGACAACGACAGAACCGCTAGAAGCTGTTTATGCCTTAGTCCGAACCTATGTCAAGTGAGTTTCGAATGTTCGTAGATTAGGAATCCTTTTATCAGTTACAAATAACTGTAGCACGTGGTGGAAGATGTTTTAAATAATTCATAGACCTTGGGACAAAGATAGATATATGGCTCCGGATATCGATAAGGTTACAGAACTCTTAAGGACAGAACAGGTACAGAAAACAGCTACGCTTCTCGTGTTCTTAGATTTAGCAAGAAACGCAGTGATTGTGATACAAGTGCTTTCTACTTGGTCCTCTTTAGGTGTGGCAAGTCGTGTCTCCTTTCATTGATAGCTACATGGCTGCAACCTCAACAAAGGATTTGGAAAATCGTCCATCTTCGCCCACAAGCAGCGATCTAGCTGCATGCGAAGACGAACTGGAGAAAATGGACTTTGCTCATGATAACCTACAAGACGATTCCTAGACGTCAGGCCTGGGTACTTATAATAGACTTTATCACAGAGGTAAACTTCTGGTGGGTAAAAACTTCCGGTGGATAAAAAGGTCCGGTAATATGAAAATGTCAGGTATACAAATGATGAAATTCACTTACATTATGTTTCAGGACAAATTTAATGATCTATTTACGTGACTTTGCCAAACATTGTTAAATTTTTAAAACAATGTATACCCCTATTTACATTATCAACAAGTTACAATCAAAATTCTTCATTATTTCATATTTGGAGTATATCCAACATTCTCGTCCCATCCTTTGCGACAAGTTTTGACAATCCAAGCGTGTTCATCATCGTCTACAAAGAAATAATTCTTGGGTTAGAAAAGCGCACTTCAAAAAAAAGGCTCCAGACTGTTTGGAAACAATATACTGAAATGATCAGCAAGGTGTTTTTATGGAAACCAAATGAAGTGAAACAAGGAAAGGCCATCAATTGTGTATGTAAACCTTTGACATTATGGTGAAAAGAATGGTACCGTACCTGCATTCCGTAAGAATCTGTTTTCATAATCCATCACGACACGAGTGGCGGGATTGTAGAATCCATCTCCACAATCATAACAACCCTCAGGAATATCACGTGGAGGAACACGGTTAGTGAGTTGGGAACGACCTAAAATGAAGACCAATTACATCAATGAGGTAGGTTGAGAGTTGGCCATTGAAAATGAACTATTGGAGTTTGTTTTCCTGTCTTCAGTTGCTAACCTGCAGGTTCAAGTCCATTGCAAATTTCCATGTAAAATCTTCTATCATAACCGTCACAGTAGCCCCAGTCCTTCGGCTTGTACTCTAAGCCATCGGCAAAAGTGAACTCACCCTGAGAGTATAACAATACGTACACTATGAAGTCCCCCCCTGGGTAAATGCAATGTTTACTGCTTGGTAATGGTTATACTGTAGTACCTCAGTTGCAATGCCATTTTCCCAAGTTCCAACATACTTGCTACCACTGTCAAAGAGCAAAGTTCCAGAGCCATGAAACCTAGCAATTATACACCAACCTATTGCAATGTGGTTTCTTTTAATATTTGTCAGTTTTCTGTACAAAACTCACATTCCGTCTTTCATATCTCCAACATATTTCATACCCAGAGCCTCAGGCAGTCTATATTCTCCTTTCCCCTCCATTCTGTAAACATAATCAAAATATACAAACATATAGACAAACATCTCGTCGATTCTTCCCTTTCATATTTTAGGCCCACAGTTGTCACCTGTCCGACTCAAATCAAACTCATCTATATGAAATACCTGCCATTCTTGATTTCTCCGTCGTAAGAACTACCCGTGTAGTCCATTTTCCGGACGAAAACGACGAACAAAACGAATAAACTGCAAAAATAGATCAAAACCCGTCTGCCATATTGTTTTTTTGCTGTTGCTATAACGACCATATAAATGCGCCCCATTTATTGTTTCAAAATCTTTTACTTCATGTAATTTCGATTGCGTGGGATGAGTAATCTCTACCTGAATAGTTTTGAAAGTGGGGTAAATAATTGGGTGACAAAATACGTGACAAGAAGATAAAAAAACAGTTTCGAAAGAAAACATTTTTTTTCATTTCACAAATCTGAGGGCAGTACGAAAATTCACACGCCTTTTTTTGAACCTTTCCTCTTTGGTTTCACATTTTCGCAGTTGTATATTAAAGTAATTAACACAACCTGTGCTTGCTGGGAAAGTTCTTTACGAGGGAGCGATATAATATGTCTGTTAAACAGCTAGCAACAGTAACGTGGACAACAGTGACAGACATTGAATTTAGACAATGTCTGTTATAAATTTCTATAAACCACGCAACATTTGAGGTTAAAAATACAAAACATTGGCACATTAAATGTGCCACAAATGTGCCACATTTTTGTGCTTGTGTAAAGATAAGTAAACAGGGCACTTTAAAAACAGTTCCTCCAGCCTGTATCGGCAATAAAGACCGTAAGCTCCGGGTATACTTGTGGTACTTGATATTCTGAACTATTTCCGGTCGATCGTAAGAATTCGATTGTCAGACTACTGACATTTGGTTGAAATTCATTTTTCACGAATGTGGGTGTAAAATATGGTCTGGGATTATCGAGTTTCTGTCTATGTTTCGCCTACATTTTCAACAACCCACCGATGTTAAAACAAGCTGGATGTAAGGACTGTCGATGTTGAAAAAAGTGTCATATTCTGCCACGTCTGGAGCAATGTAGCAAGCTAGCAACCCGTGAACGTTTGAGCTGTAATTAATTAAGGACCGCGAAATATCACATTATGACTTTGGTTGAAAACCTACAAGCGTGGAAAGAGGCTGTGGAAAGCTACAATGAAGGCGACTTTCAAAGTGCCCTGGATAAATTTAGAAGTATGAAAGATACGTCGGCAAAAATTGCATTCAACATTGGACGTGCTCAGCTGTCATTATGCGATTTGACAGCCGCTCTGGAGGTTTGTATATTGGCCCATTACGCAATATGTTGACTAGTATGTACAGATCAAAGTGTATTTAGGGAGTTCGTAGAGGTTCATCTATTTTTAAAGTTCTTTATTCTGATATAATTATGTAAACTTGAAATACTTTGTAATTAGTGCTACAGATAGTGTCTTTGCTCACTGATCTCAATATAAACTGGATTATCATCATGCCCTATCGTTAATTCCTAGGCTTTTCAAGAAGTTGTCAAAAAAGATGAACATTTGGCTGTTGGACATTTCATGTCGGGCGTGGTCAATTTAATGAGTGCAAGGTGACAATTGTAGAGAGCTCAATTTGTTGTGAATTACTCTGATCAATAATTGATTATTAGATTTGATATTAAAATGCTATAAAACAATGTACTCTGACTGACTCAAATTCGACTCATACTATAAAGCAGTTATGTTTATTATATATCTTCTCGATTTGCCAACAGACATTCTGAAGCGTTAGTCAACTTCAATGAAACATTTCGAAATCTGAGGGGAAGTAAATTCATTGACTACAGGCAATTAGGCTTGCGATACAAACTATATAAATGTGAGGTATGTTGTTTAGTGAATTATCTTTTAATAACCTCAGAAGTGACATTAAATTTCCCTTTGAATGGCATGTGCCTTGCTAATTGATCAAAAAAGACAAGAATTGAATAGCAATTAGCATGAATTACAATATATGCAACAGGGGTACATGCAAAAATATTTCATATTGTTTTTTTTCTTGCAAAAAACATTCTTGTTTCATATCTTCCCAGGTTCTTCTCAATCGAGCTGTATGTCTGTCGAGTCTTGGTTATATAGACAGTGCAGTGGAAGATCTGCTTGGTGCTCTACAATGCAAAGTCGAACCTCGTCACAGCATCATTGACATCAGTTTGAACAACTTGCAAAGTGGCCAAGCTGTCGAGTTTCTTGTCATGGATGCAATCTTTCAGCCTCCAAAATCAAAAACAGCAAATTTGGAGAAGCGTGATTATCTTGGCAAATCTCAGGTGGGCTAGTGATTTTATAATATAAATTAAGGCATAAAGTATCATCAAAACTTCTCTGTTTGTTAATCCAATTGAGTGGCAAGGGCCTTGCTCTGATGAAAAAGTGTTTTTGTTGGGTGTAAGTAAACAAAAAATTGATGGGCAATGCGCTCTTGCTCATAGTTAATAAGTGTTACAGGGAGAGTCCCAACATAAATGTTTGACTTAGTTTTCTCTGGTTCGTTTGTACAGGTTGTTGTCAACACAGGTGAATATGAAACAATGGAGAGTCCATTACAATTGCGGAACAGACTAAACACAATTCCTTCTACAACTGCACAAATGACTGCTGGTGATGGCGAGCTATATCGAGTTCTCTATGACTTCACTGCACAAAATGTTAATGAGGCCTCGATCAAAGCTGGTGACATCATTACTGTGACGGATACTGCTGACGACGGCTGGTTCACCATGGTTACAAATGATTCTAGGATGAGGGGTCTAGTGCCAGGCTCTTATTTGGAGAAATACAACAACAACAAAGAGGTTATATAAGCAGAACTTGACAAAAAAATGTTTAATTTTTTGTGAAAAACTAACAAGTGACATTTTGCTTTTACCATTTCAGCCTGTTACAAAGCGACAAGCTCTCCTTACAGATTTGAGAAAGAAAGAAACTCGCCAATCGTTGAGAAGGGTTCAACCTTTGGCAAGCAAACCAACTAACAAACTTCCAGTTGAAAGACTTAAAAGCACTAGTCCAAAAAGTAATGTTCACACATATGCTAATGGTTTTAGTGCTGGCCTGCAAAAAGAGCGTCCAAAAACCATGGATCTAGGAGGCCTGGGTAAGACCATTCCAAAAGTTCCTCTGAAGACTGAACTCAAGCATACAGGTCCCCCGAAATTTCGCCGCAAGAATTCACTAGACAATATGCTATCGACAAACAACATGAACTCTTCTCCAAGTCTTGGCAAAAAAATCCTAGATAGCAAAAAGCAAGAAAAAAGTAACAACAATGATCAAGACGATGGATATGAGAAAATCCCTGAGGTATCCCCAGTGAAACCTTATGCTGTACGTGATATCAGGGCGCCTTTTGAGAAAAACAATCAGAAACGACCGGAACGACCCGCCCCACCCCCCAAAGTGGTTACCACTATGAAATCCCGGGGTCCCACCCAGCCTCCAGTGGCACCGCGTGTTCCACGCGCGAATACAGTCTCCGCTCTTGGGTCTACTATGGAGCTGAAGCCTGGGTTAGGATCAGGTTATTCTTGCCCGAAACCAGCTAAGATGCCTCCTAAACTGCCCCCGTCTACCAGACCACCGAGGAAGGACAGCGAAACCACATCTGAGAAAGAGGTTAGTACTGGGATCAAGTTATTCTCACAGACAAAGTCTTCCTGGACAAACCTATGGCGACATACTTTGCTCGAGCAAAACGTGTTTTGAGCATGGACTCTTCAAGAAACTTTTTGAAACAATTTTTGGTTCGTCTGTGAGCTGGGAGCTTAATTTCTCATAGGTGTACTTACTGCAGTTGTTTTGTATTTCAAACTGATTACAACTGGTTTTCCACTTTATGTTACTTAATGAAGTAATGTCGATGATTTTAGGCTTGCAGTCAAACTGTAACGTTACAATTCGTTGTAACGACATCTTTGAACGTCAACTCATCCACAACTGCGGAGGATGTACAAAACGCCGCAAAGGAAGCTATCAATCGAACTATTGCCTCGAACCTATGGTAGGATAGCTATTTTGTTTCGTTTTTTGCTGGCAAAAGTCTCAGTTGCCACTTGGTGGATCGGATACATTTTCTGTTACTTTTTAGGTCAGAAAAAGATGGAATAAGGATAAGACTAGACGATCAGCGAGCTTCAAATATTGTCGATCTTGCAAAAGATGGAAAACTAAAGATCTTTTGTAATTCGTAAAGAATTTTGTATTAATGTACACCGTGCTTGTACGATATGAAAAGTCTTTCAAAGTAGTCCTCTGCAAATTGAAAATTTTCCAATATCTATAGCAAGAACAACAGCACTATTTATTGGCGTTCTACACGTGATAATTATTGTATGATAGGTATACGAATATGAGTTTGTGAAAAAGACCTTGATACTGTATTAAAAGAAGTACAGGTCAAAAAATAAGTTTAAGTGTTATGTTTTAGCTATGAAATATTCGTTGCTAATTCAACTTTACTAAAAAAGCCAACCGCAACTCGTGAAGAGAGAAGAAATGGAAGAGAGTAGAGTAAAAAGAAACTTCAACGAGAGTGATTGATTCTGGGTGAGTTCATTTGTACTGAAGGGTTAAATAATTTAGCGGTTCTAAACTTTTCTTTAAAGCTGAGTTATTGCCTTTGGTACAGTCGGATGTTGAGACAATGGGACGGCTAAACCACGCTTCAGTATAGTTCAGGAGGAGCTACCGGAATTGAAGAAAGTTTGGCGGCAGTATTTGCCGCTAAAAGAGCTTTTTCACTTGACGAAGTTACACCTATTCTCTCTACCGCTCATTGTACTGTGCAGAGTAGAACGCATTTTGGTCATGAAAGTAGTGGAGTACCATACACTATACAATATGTTACTATTTTGTATCAGTACAACTTGGTTGAAGGGGAAAGCGATGTTTTGAAACTGACAACTGGCTATGACTAACCGGCAATGTCATTTGAATTTCAAACAATCGATGAAAGAGCGGCATGCCCCTCAATGACCTATTAAACGCTCAATGAATTCATACAATGGCAATTGGCTGCTCCTTAGAAACAAAGAAGTGCGTCATACCGCGCTCCTCAACCCTCCCAACTACCCAGTTCAAATTCAGATAATCAGCCTAGATATAAGACCAACAATATTTACAAAACTTTGCAAGTTACTAAGCCTTGTTGTATCAGAAAAGATAAATGAGGTTCCAGTTAATTTATTCAAACATTTCACATGGGAAGAAGCCGTGAAACGGCAAATAATTATAAATCTTTTTTCTCCTTGTGTATTGACCCCTGCCGACACGTGATGTTAAACAACCAATAGGCGGGCAATGCGGACACCATTTATCGCTATCAAAAATTGTTCATTTTTTCTCGAGGTTAAAAGTTTATCTTGCGCTGGAAAAACTCGAGAAAAATGCGGAGACGAACGCGTTGTTGTTGCTTCTGTTGGTTTGATAAAACACTTTGAAGTAATGGTTTTATTTTGGGATTTAATGGACAGAAATAAGAGGTAAATCCGTGTCGATTCAAGCGTCTGGGTAATTGTTTACATTAACAGCACATTGTTATAATCCTATTTTCAAAATATGACTTCAATATTATGGTCGCTTTTATCTGCTGTGCTTTTCACTCAAAGTCTTGTAAATGGCAATAGGATTCATATTAATACTTCGACAAAACCTGGAACTCAACTTCTATCGTTAAACAATCCAGAAAGAACGAATTATACACTAGTTCTATCACCAAAGGCAAAAATTCTTGGAGCGTTCTTGTATGTAAATCGAGCTTCTGGTATCGTTACTTTGAGACGGCAAATCAGTTGTGGTATTTTTTATAACAAGCTATTCGTAGTTTTTGTGAGATCTACAAGTGTTAGGCCACCTAGAGTACGTGTTTGGACGCCTGTTTTAGTGTTTTTAAACAACAGATCTGCTTGTCTTGTCGGCGGAATAAGTAACTTAGATAACGTGAGCACCATTTCCGCTAAAAATAACCATGAAATGCCGCATAATGGTGACCAGTCTGGCAGGGTGTTAATATCACAAAGTGACAAGTTAAAAGATCGAGCAGAATCTGAAAACAACATCTCTGTTCATTTCTACAATACAAGGACAAGTAAACAGTCAAGTGGTCATGACCGGGATAACTATAAGTCAGACAACTTCAAAACAGAACTTGATGGTCTGGCAGATATTGACCGTTCCTCTAGGGTCAGAAGAAATGCCAGAAACATTCCACCTAAGTTTGCAAAATTATCTGAAACTGTCACTATCCAGGAAGATGTCAATGTTTCAATGCTTGTTTATGTTGTTTCTGCAACAAATTCCGACATGTACTCTGTGGGTGAGCTTTCGTATGGGATAACACCTATGGGGAATATTCGTAGTCAAGATTTCTTTCAGATTAATCCTAGCACGGGAGAAATCAAAACGAAAGCTAAACTAGATCGTGAGAGCATGTCAGAACATGTGTTCAAGGTAACAGCTGCAGACAAAAGTAGTCCACCATTACAGGCCATGATGGTTTTGACAATCGAGGTGACTGATGTCAATGACCAAGAACCTGTATTTGATAAAAAGGTGTATCATAAAAATATATCGGAAATGGAAGACAGCGGCTCGACTGTGCTGGCTGTCCGTGCGTACGATGCGGACATCGGTCCCAACAGAGATATTCGTTATAGCATTGTCAATCATGTTGGCAACAACAAAGTATTTATAATTGACATAATTTCCGGTATCGTAAGAGTTGATGGTGATTTAGATCGTGAAAAAGTTTCACATTATCATTTAATTGTGAAAGCGGAAGACCAGGGCAAACCATCTAAGAGTTCGACGGTTGATGTGTTCATCAATCTTTTGGACGAAAACGACTGCACTCCTGAGTTTAACCAAAGCTTTTACACCTTCTTTGTTGCGGAGAACAGTAGCAAAGGTACGCTAGTTGGTGCAACTAATGCCACGGATTGCGATGAGGGCTTAAACAAGAAGATACATTACAGTATAACTGCTGGAAACGATGATCAGGCATTTCGTATTGTCTCGAGTTCTGGAGTGATTCGTGTGGCCGGCTCACTCGATTATGAAAAAAGTTCCATGTATATGCTCCAAGTAACTGCAGAAGATTCTGGTGATATCCCAGAATACAGTGAGGTCTGGGTTGAAATTGAAGTCACAGACATCAACGATTGGCCGCCGGAGTTTTTGAAGAGTGAATACCGATTCAATGTTGCTGAAAATAAAGATGCAGGGGTGTTTGTGGGTACGGTGCAGGCCACTGACCGGGATTCTGAAGAGAATGCAAAAGTTGATTTCTTCTTGAGAAATAAGAATGTGCCGTTTACAATCAATATGACTTCTGGTGAAATTAGAACTACTAGAAGACTTGACAGAGAAACAGAACCCAACTATCGAGTGGAAGTTATAGCGCAAGATAAAGGAAAGGTACCTTTGAAGAATTCTGTGATTGTGTACATCACTGTAGATGATGTTAACGACAGCCCGCCCATGTTTGAGAAACAGAGATACAATGCAACTATTGACGAGAAATTTCGCTCAAGAAAACCGTTTCTTAGCGTCGTGGCGAAAGATAAAGATACCATTGGCAAAATCAAATATTCTATCAAAGATCACCCAGACAAGTGCTTTGTGATCAACTCATTGGGTGGCATATCAAAACTCCGTTCTTGTAGGCTTAATTACAGGAGGAAGAAATTCTATTATTTCATGGTGGAAGCGTCGGATGGCAGACAAAGCTCCTTAGCCCAAGTTGTGGTGAACATAAGTGACTCGAATGACAATGCCCCGGAGTTTAAGAACCGGCGTTACACCGGAGAAATTTACGAAAATATGACAGCCGGTACAACTGTTGTGAAAGTGGAAGCTACTGATGATGATTTTGGACCAAATGCGGAAATTAAATATGCCATTGTTGGTGGTAATAATATTTTCAAAATTGATGAAGGCACGGGTAAAATTACTACTCTTGTCAAATTGGATAGAGAGATGAAACCAAAATACAAGTTGAGAGTTCTTGCCACTGATAATGGTAAGAGAAAACTCTCCGGACGGACTCGGGTAGATATCACAGTTTTGGATATTAATGACAACGCGCCAGAGTTTGAGCAGAAATTGTACAAAGTCGAGTTGGACGAGAACGTTCGTATTGGACAACTAGTGATACCGGTTAAGGCAACAGATAAAGATGAAGGCTCAAATAAACAAATATCATATTCACTGGAAAAAAAGGGTAAGAAAAATGACAATTATTTGTTTGAAAACAGTTTTACCTAATAACACAACAAAAACCTTCAATAGTGCAATTACTCACCTTAGGCCGATTTTAATACATGTCTTATCTAGTACTCAGTCGAATTTAACTGAATGGAGTCAGTTGGTTATTCGCATGTGTTCATCATGTCTGTAAACTTTAATCAAAATCCGTGCAAAATTTAATGAAATATTTTACTCAAAGAAACAAGCCCACAGTCAAGTGTGTAAACATAATCGCTTGGCGGAGGTTACAATTTCATTGTATTTCCCAGGTAACACTGACGCAGCGTTCAAGATCAATGAAGACTTAGGTGATATTACAGTGAACAAGAAGTTAGATAGAGAGATTACACCTGAATATGAGTTGACTGTAGTAGCAGTAGATCATGGAGACCCTGCACAACACTCTACGACAAGAGTTAAGGTAACTGAGAGCGGCTAACCAGTAAGCTGCGTTTCATTTAACTTCATGAACCGATCAAAAACGAGCTTATCTTTGGAGAGGTAGTGTTAGCAATGATGGAAGTCAATTATGAACACCACTAATACTTTCGCTTCGTATTTTTCTCTTAGGTAACATTAAAAGATGTCATTGACAGTCCACCAAA
Source organism: Phenganax marumi (assembly GCA_025400095.1). Classification (NCBI taxonomy): domain Eukaryota; kingdom Metazoa; phylum Cnidaria; class Anthozoa; order Malacalcyonacea; family Clavulariidae; genus Phenganax; species Phenganax marumi. Next base: position 1,619 of record JAODVM010093316.1, on the reverse strand, counting down.
GTTTCAGGAGTCACGTTACGTCATCAATATTCCTGAAAACTTTGCGCTCAAGAAAGAACTGGTGCGAGTGAAAGCGGTAACACGTGACATTGTGAAACAAGCGAACATACAATACGACATCACTGGTGGAAATTATGACAATATGTTTACCATATTCGGTACCACGGGTAGTATTGAGCTTGTGAAGCCGTTGGATTTCGAGACTAAGACGCTATACATACTCACGGTACAAGCGATGTATGCCTCGTATCTTGCTTCAGCTGAGGTCGTCATAAATGTTATCGACGTCAATGATATGATTCCAGTTCTAGCTGAGAATTTTGAGATCATTATAAACACACGCGAAGGACTTTTCCCTAGCAACGTTGACTTCAAGATTCCAGCATATGATCCGGATAGGAGCTCTAAACTGACTTATGAAATTGACTTGAAAAATGACCGCGCGAAAAATGCTGTCACAGTGGATAAAGACACTGGTGTCTTACGTATTAAAGAATCAGCTCTGGTGAACACCAACAGTATACCATTCACAGTGACTGTATCCGATGGAAAGCACTCGATTGATAGACGTGGGAGCATTAATCTGAACATTATCACCGAGAAATTACTGCAAGCTAGTGTGCCTATGTATCTTAAAAATGCTACGACGACGAAATTTTTTGCGGTCTTGAGGGAATTTAAATCTCGAATCGGGTCAATTGTTGGTGCCCGAGAGAGTGATGTTGTGGTGTATTATGTTGTGAATACTACGCGAAGATACACCAAGTTTCTTCAAAGAATTGGGGAAGTTACGTTCTCGAATGATTATCTGACTGTATGGTTCGCTGTGCGCAGCGGGGATGGCTTCATGGATGGGAAACTAGTCTTGGAAAAGTTGTTTTTTAGCGTAGCAGAGGTTGAAGAGGGAACACATATGATAGTTCTGCCTTCTGATCGAGAAATTATGAAAGATCACTCGACGTACTATCTTTTAGTACGTGAAGCATGTAAGAAGACAGACTATAGCTATCTAACGTGCGCTACGAATAAATCGTTTGTTGAAACACGAGGACAACTTTTAGCGACGCCTTCTGCGGTGTTCTACGGTGTGAAAATCATGGAGGTGCTGCGACCTGTTTGCTCAGCGGGTTTCTTCGGCACTTCATGTAATCTAAGGCTAGATGCTTGCTATTCTAGTCCGTGCACCAATAAGGGCAAGTGCATCAACTACGAGGGTGGATATTACTGCGCATGTGCGGAAAATTACGTCGGCAAAAATTGCGAATTTGATGTAAGAAAATCAAGATGCTCAAAATTACCAGGTTGGTAGAGCGATCTGAGATCACGTGTCAGAGAAAGTGTTGCAATTAAAAGTTAATTTTCGATTGTAGAAAATCTCTGCAAGAACAATGGCGTGTGTCAACATGTCTCAAAACAAGGTTTCGTGTGTCAATGTCAGAATAAAAACTTCGAGGCTGAATTGTGTCGTGTTACTACGAGAAGTTTTCAAAACGGATCGTTCGCTGGTTTTCCAGGTATTTCTAAAGAGTGTATAAAGTCTTGTTTAAGGCGGTTTTCCACTACGCGAATTTGTTCGAGCGAAAAATAAATCTAGCGACATGATTGGCTTGCTTTCGACT
>JAODVM010093205.1:0-16576 GCA_025400095.1 Phenganax marumi | reverse complement strand
GAATCGAGAGAATATCGTTAGAAATTCTATTTTGTTAAGTTTTAAAGTATTTGCACGAGCGCAACTGTTCTTTTTAGGCACGGGTTTATTCTGCTGTTAGTGATTTCACTGTATTGCTCAAACTGGGTGTATAGGTGAAAATCTTTTTCTACTTTTTGTGGCAGTAATTTTCTTTCCTGAATCGAGAGAATATCGTTAGAAATTCGATTTTGTTAAGTTTTAAAGTATTTGCACGAGCCAACTGTTGTTTTTGGCAAGTGTTTATTCTGCTGTTAGATTTCACTGTATTGCTCAAATTAGGGGTATAGGTGAAAATCATTTTCTACTACTTGTGGCTGTAATTTTCTTTCCTGAATCGCGAGAATATCGTTAAAAATTCGATTTTGTTAAGTTTTAAAGTATTTTAAAGTATTTTGCATTTCAAAAATGAGGGGGGAGGGTAAACCCCTCAATTTAGAAAAATGTTCTAAAAACTGCTATAAGCTACTATTACACAATTTTCAAAGATGAGGGGGGAAGGTACACTTCTAAATTTTTGAAAAGTTTTCTCAAAATTACTATAAGCTACTATCACACAATTTTCAAAAATGAGGGGGTAGGGTACCCCCCTCAATTTTGAAAAATTTTCTCAAAATTACTAAACGCTAGTTATACACAATTTTCAAAAATGAAGGGGGAGGGTACCCTTTTCAATTTTGAAAAATTCTCTCAAATCTACTATAAGCTAGTATTACACAATTTTTAACAATGAGGGGGGAAGTACCCCCCTCAATTTTAAAAAATTTTCTCAAAACTACTATAAGCTACTATTACACAACTTTCAAAAATGAGGGGGGAGGGTACCCCGTCAATTTTGAAAAATTTTCTGAAAATTACTAAACGCTACTATTACACAATTTTCAAAAATGAGAGGGGAGGGTACCCCCCTCAATTTTGAAAAATTTTGTCAAAATTACTAAACGCTACTATTACAGAATTTTCAAAAATGAAGGGGGAGGGTACCCTTCTAAATTTTGAAAAATTTTCTCAGAACTACTATCAACTACTATTACACAATTTTTAAAAATGAAAGGGGAAGGTACCCCCTCACTTTTAAAAAATTTTCTCAAAACTACTATAAGCTACTATTACACAATTTTCAAAAATGAGGGGGGAGAGTAACCCCTTCAATTTTGAAAAATTTTCTCAAAATTACTATAAGCTACAATTACAAAATTTTCAAAAATGAGAGCGGAGGGAACCCCCCTCAATTTTGAACAATTTTCTCACAATTACTATAGGCTACTATTACAAAATTCTCAAAAATGAGGGGGAGGGTACCCTCTTCAATTTGGAAAAATTTTCTCAAAATTACTATAAGCTACTATTACACAATTTTAAAATATGAGGGGGTAGGGTACCCCTCTCAATTTTGAAAAATTTTCTCGAAATTACTATAAGCTACTATTACACAATTTTCAAAAAGGAGGGAAGAAGGTACCCCCTTCAATTGTGAAAAATTTTCTCAAAATTACTATGAGCTATTATTACACAATTTTCAAAAATGAGGAAGGAAGGTACCCCCCTCAATTTAGAAAAATTTTCTCAAAACTACTATAAGCTAGTATTACACAAATTTCAAAACTTAGGAGGGAGGGTACCCCCCTCAATTTTGATAAATTTTCTTAAAATTACTATAAGCTACTATTACACAATTTTAAAAAATGAGGGGGGAGTGTACCCCTCTCAGTTTTGAAAAATTTTCTCAAAACTACTATAAGCTACTATTACACAATTTTCAAAAATGTGGTGGCAGGGTACTCCCCTCAATTTTGAAAAATTTTCTCAAAATTACTATAAGCTACAATTACAAAATTTTCAAAAATGAGATGGGAGGGTACCCGACTAAATTTTGAAAAATTTTCTCACAATTACTATAGGCTACTGTTACAAAATTTTCAAAAATGAAAGGGAGGGTACCCCCCTCAATTTTCAAAAATTTTCTCAAAATTACTATGAGCTATTATTACACAATTTTCAAAAATGAGGGGAGAGGGTACCCCCTAAATTTTGAAAAATTTTCTCAAAATTACTATAAGCTACTATTAAACAATTTTAAAATATGAGGGGTAGGGTACCCCCTTCAATTTTGAAAAATTTTCTCAAAATTACTAAACGCAAGTCTTACACAATATTCAAAAATGAATGGGGAGGGTACCCCCTTCAATTTTGAAAAATTTTCTCAAAACTACTTAAAGCTAGTATTACACAATTTTTTAAAATGAGGGGGGAAGGTAACCACTCAATTTTAAAAAATTTTCTCAAAACTACGATAAACTACTATTACACAATTTTCCAAAATGAGAGGGGAGGGTACTTCACTCAATTTAGAAAAATTTCCTCAAAATTACTATAAGCTACAATTACAAAATTTTCAAAAATGAAGGGGGAGGGTACCCTCCTCAATTTTTGAAAAACTTTCTCACAATTACTATTAGCTACTATTACACAATTTTTAAAAATGAGGGGGTAGGGTACAACCTCAAATTTGAAAACATTTCTCAAAAATACTATAAGCTACTATCACACAATTTTCAAAAATGAGGTGGGAGAATACCTCTCTCAATTTTGAAAAATTTTCTCAAAATTACTATAAGCTACTATTACACAACATTCAAAAATGAGGGAAGAGGGTACCCCCTCAATTTTGAAAAATTTTCTCTAAATTACTAACGGCTACTATTACACAATTTTCAAAAATGAGGGGGAGATTACCCCCCTCAATTTTGAAAAATTTACTCAAAATTACTAAACGCTACTATTACACAATTTTAAAAAATTAGGAGGGAGGGTACCCCCTGAATTTTGCAAAATTTCTCACAATTACTATATGCTATTATTACAAAATTTTTAAAAATGAGGGGGGAAGGTACCCCCTCACTTTTAAAAAATTTTCTCAAAATTACTATAAGCTACAATTACAAAATTTTCAAAAATGAGTGGGGAGAGTACCCCCCAAAATATTGAACAATTTTCTGACAATTACTATAGGCTACTATTACAAAATTCTCAAAATTTAGGGGGAGGGTACCCCCCTCAATTTTGAAAAATTTTCTCAAAATTACTATAAGCTACTATTAAACAATTTAAATAATGAGGGGGTAGGGTACCCCCCTCAATTTTGAAAAATTTTCTCAAAATTACTAAACGCTAGTATTACACAATTTTCAAAAATGAAGGGGGAGGGTACTTTCCTCAATTTTGAAAAATTTTCTCAAAACTACTATATGCTACTATTACACAATTTTTAAAAATGAGGGCGGGAAGGTACCCCCTCAATTTTAAAAATTTTTTTCAAAACTACTATAAGCTACTATTACACAATTTTTCAAAATGAGGGGGAGGGTACCCCACTCAATTTAGAAACATTTTCTCAAAATTACTATAAGGTACAATTACAAAATTTTCAAAAATGATGGGGGAGGGTACCCCCCTCAATTTTGAAAAAATTTCTCAAAATTACTATAAGTTACTATTACACAATTTTAAAAAATGAGGTGGGAGGGTACCTCTCTCAATTTTGAAAAATTTTCCCAAAATTACTATAAGCTACTATTACACAACTTTCAAAAATGAGGGGGGAAGGTACCCTCCTCAATTTTTAAAAATTTACTCAAAATTACTAAACGCTACTATTACACAATTTTCAAAAATGAGGGAGGAGGGTACCCCTCTCAATTTTGAAAAATTTTCTCAAAACAACTATCAACTAGTATTACACAATTTTTAAAAATGAGGGGGGAAGGTACTCCCTCACTTTTGAAAAATTTTCTAAAAACTACTATAAGCTACTATTACACAATTTTAAAAATGAGGGAGGAGGATAGCCCCTTCAATTTTGAAAAATTTTTTCAAAATTACTATAAGCTAAAATTACAAAATTTTCAAAAATGAGAGGGGAGGGTATCCCTTAAAAATTTGAACATTGTTCTCACAATTACTATAGGCTACTATTACAAAATTCTCAAAAATGTGGGGGAGGGTACCCCCCTCAATTTTGAAAAATTTTCTCAAAATTACTATAAGCTACTATTACACAATTTTAAAAAATGAGGGGGGAGAGTACCCCCCTCAATTTTGAAAAATGTTCTCAAAATTACTAAACGCTACTATTACACAATTTTAAAATATGAGAAGGTAGGGTACCTCCCTCAATTTTGAAAAATTTTCTCAAAATTACTAAACGCTAGTTATACACAATTTTCAAAAATGAAGGGGTAGGGTACCCCCTTCAATTTTGAAAAATTTTCTCAAAACTACTATAAGCTACTTTTACACAATTTTTAAAAATGAAGGGAGAAGATAACCCCCTCAATTTTAAAAAATTTTCTCAAAACTACTATAAGCTACTATTACACAAATTTCCAAAATGAGAAGAGAGGGTACCCCACTCAATTTAGAAAAATTTCCTGAAAATTACTATAAGCTACAATTACAAAATTTTGAAAAATGATGGGGGAGGGTACCCCTCTCAATTTTGAAAGATTTTCTCAAAATTACTATAAGTTACTATTACACAATTTTCAAAAATGAATGGGGAGGGTACTCCCGTCAATTTAGAAAAATTTTCTAAAAACTACTATAAGGTACTATTACCCAATTTTGAAAAATGAGGGAGGAAGAGAACACCCCTCAATTTTTGAAAAATTTTCTCAAAATTACTATAAGCTACTATTACACAATTTTTGAAAATGAGGGGGGAACGTATCCCCCTCAATTTTAAAAAAATTTCTCAAAACTACTATAAGCTACTATTACTAAATTTTCTAAAATGAGGAGGGAGGGTACCCCACTCAATTTAGAAAAATTCCCTCAAAATTACTATAAGCTACAATTACAAAATTTTAAAAAATAAAGGGGGAGGGTACCCCCTTCAATTTTGAAAAATTTTCTCACAATTACTATAAGCTACTATTGCACAATTTTTAAAAATGAGGGGGTATGGTACAACCTCAATTTTGAAAGCATTTCTCAAAAATACTATAAGCTACTATTACACAATTTTCAAAAATGTGGGGGGAGGGTGCCGCCTCAATTTTGAAAAATTTTCTCAAAATTACTATAAGCTACTATTACACAATTTTCAAAAATGAGGTGGGAGAGTACCTCTCTCAATTTTGAAAAATTTTCTCAAAATTACTATGAGCTACCATTACACAACTTTCAAAAATGAGGGGGGAGGGTACCCCGTCAATTTTGAAAAATTTTCTCAAAATTACTATAAGCTGCTATTACACAATTTTTAAAATGAGGTGGAAGGGAACGCCTCTCAATTTTGAAAAATTTCTCAAAATTACTATAAGCTACTATTACACAATTTTCAAAAATGAGGGGGGAGGTACCCTTCTCAATTTCGAAAAATTTCTCAAAATTACTATAAGCTACTATTACACAATTTTCAGAAATGAGGAAGTAGGGTACCCCTCTCAATTTTGAAAAATTTTCTCAAAATTAGTATACGCTACTATTGCACAATTTTCAAAAATGAGGGGGGAGGGTACCCCCCTCAATTTTGAAAAATTTTCCCAAAATTACTGTAAGCTACTATTACACAATTTTCAAAAATGAGGGAGGTGGGCCCCCCATCAATTTTGAAAAATTTTCTCAAAATAATATTAACTACTATTACACAATTTTCAAAAATGAGGGGGAAGGGTACCTCCCACAATTTTGAAAAATTTTCTCAAAATTGCTATAAGCTACTATTACACAATTCTCAAAAATGACGGGAGAGGGTACGCCCCCTCAATTATGAAAATTTTTCTCAAAATTACTACAAGCTACTATTACACAATTTTAAAAAAATGTGGGGGGAGGGCACCCTCTCTCAATTTTGAAAAATTTTCTCAAAATTACTATAAGCTACTATTACACAATTTTCAAAAATGAGAGGGAAGGGTACCCCACTCAATTTTGAAAAATTTTCTCAAAATTACTAAACGCATCTATTACACAATTTTCGAAAATGAGGGGGGAGGGTTTTGAAAAATTTTCTCAAAACTACTATAAGCTACTATTACACAATTTTCAAAAATGAGTTGAGAGAGTACACCACTCAATTTTGAAAAATTTTCTCAAAATTACTATAAGCTACTATTACTCAATTTTAAAAAATGAGGTGGGAAGGTACCCCTCTCAATTTCGAAAAATTTTCTCAAAATTACTATAAGCTACTATTACACAATTTTCAAAAATGAGGTGGGAGGGTACCCCCCTCAATTTTTGAAAAATTTCAAAAAATAACTATAAGCTACTATTACACAATTTTCAAAAATGATGTGGGAAAGAACGCCTCTCAATTTTGAGAAATTTCTCAAAATTACTATAAGCTACTATTACACAATTTTCAAAAATGAGAGAGTAGGGTACCCTCCTCAATTTTGAAAAATTTCTCAAAATTACTATAAGCTACTATTACACAATTTTCAAAAATGAGGAAGTAGGGTACCTCCCTCATTTTTTAAAAATTTTCTCAAAATTAGTATATGCTACTATTGCACATATTTCAAAAATGAGGGGGGAAGGAACCCTCCCAATTTCGAAAAATGTTCTCAAAATTATTATAAGGTACTATTACACAATTTTCAAAAATGAGGGGAGAGGGTACCCCCCTCAATTTTGAAAAATTTTCTCAAAATTACTAAACGCTACCATTACACAATTTTCAAAAATGAGGGGGGAGGGTTTTGAAAAATTTTCTCAAAACTACTATAAGCTACTATCACAATTTTCAAAAATGAGGAACGAGAGTACACCCCTCAATTTTGAAAAATTTTCTCAAAATTACTATAAGCTACTATTACACAATTTTAAAAAATGAGAGGGGAAGGTACCCCCTCAATTTTAAGAAATTTTCTCAAAACTACTATAAGCTACTATTACACAATTTTATAATTGGAGGGGGGAGTGTACCCGCCCTCAATTTTGAAAAATTTTCTCAAAATTACGATAAGCTACTATTACAAAATTTTAATAAATCAGAGGAGAGGGTACCCCCCAAATTTGAAAAATTTTCTCGAAATTACTATAAGCTACTATAACACAATTTTCAAAAATGAGGTGGGAGAGTACCCCTCTCAATTTTCAAAAATTTCTCAAAATTACTATATGCTACTATTACACAATTTTCAAATATGAGGAAGTAGAGGACCCCCCTCAATTTTGAAAAATTTTCTCAAAATTAGTATATGCTACTATTCCACAATTTTCAAAAATGAGGAGGGAAGGTACCCACTTCAATTTTGAAAAATTTCCTAAAATTACTGTAAGCTACTATTACACAATTTTCAAAAATATGGGGGGAGGGTACTTCCCATCAATTTTGAGAAATTTTCTCAAAATTACTATAAACTACTATTACACAATTTTCAAAAATGAGGGGGAAGGGTACCTGCCACAATTTTGAAAAATTTTCTCAAAATTACTATAAGCTACTATTACACAATTTTCAAAAATGACGGGAAAGGGTACCCCCCTCAATTTTGAAAATTTTTCTCAAAATGACTACAAGCTACTACTACACAATTTTCGAAAATGAGGGGGGAGGGTACCCTCTCTCAATTTTGAAAAATTTTCTCAAAATTACTGAACGCTACTATTACACAATTTTCAAAAATGAGGGGGGAGGGTTTTGAAAAAGTTTCCCAAAACTATTATAAGCTACTATTACACAATTTACAAAAATGAGGGGGAGAGTACACCCCTCAATTTTGAAAAATTTTCTCAAAATTACTATAAGCTATTATTACACAATTTTAAAAAATGAAAGGGGAAGGTACCCCCTCAATTTTAAGAAATTTTCTCTAAACTACTATAAGCTACTATTACACTATTTTAAAATCTGGGGGGGGAGTGTACCCGCCCTCAATTTTGAAAAATTTTCTCCAAATTACTATAAGCTACTATTACACAATTTTCAAAAATGAGGTGGGAGGGTACCCCTCTCAATTTTTAAAAATTTTCTCAAAATTACTATAAGCTACTATTACACAATTTTCAAAAATGATGTGGGAGGGAACGCCTCTCAATTTTGAAAATATTCTCAAAATTACTATAAGCTACTATTACACGATTTTCAAAAATGAGGGGGGAGGGTACCCGCCTCAATTTTGAAAAATTTCTCAAAATTAATATAAGCCACTATTACACAATTTTCAGAAATGAGGAAGTAGGGTACCCCCCTCAATTTTGAAAAATTTTCTAAAAATTAGTATATGCTACTATTGCACCATTTTCAAAAATGAGGAGGGAGGGCACCCCCCTTAATTTTTAAAAATTTTCCCAAAATTACTGTAAGCTACTATAACACAATTTTCAAAAATGAGGGGGTAGGGTACCCCCTCAATTCTGAAAAATTTTCTCAAAATAACTAAACGCTACTATTACACAATTTTCAAAAACGAGGGGGGAGGGTTTTGAAAAATTTTCCCAAAACTACTATAAGCTACTATTACACAATTTTAAAATTTGAGGGGGAGTGTACCCGTCCTCAATTTTGAAGAATTTTCTCAAAATTACGATATGCTACTATTACAAAATTTTCATAAATGAGGGGAGAGGGTACCCTCCCAATTTTGAAAAATTTTCTCAAAGTTACTATAAGCTACTATTACACAATTTTCAAAAATGATGTGGGAGGGAAGGCCTCTCAATTTTGAAAAACTTCTCAAAATTACTATAAGCTACTCTTACACAATTTTCAAAATTGAGGGGTAGGGTACCCCCCTCATTTTTGAAAAATTTCTCAAAATTACTATAAGCTACTATTACACAATTTTGAAAAATGAGGGAGGAGGGTTTTGAAAAAGTTTCTCAGAACTACTATAAGCTACTATTACACAATTTTCAAAAATGAGGGGCGAGAGTACACCCCTCAATTTTGAAAAATTTTCTCCGAATTACTATAAGCTACAATTACACAATTTTCAAAAAAGAGGTGGGAGGGTACCCCTCTCAATTTTTAAAAATTTTCTCAAAATTACTATAAGCTACTATTACAAAATTTTCAAAAATGATGTGGGAGGGAACGCCTCTCAATTTTGAAAATATTCTCAAAATTACTATAAGCTACAATTACACAATTTTCAAAAATGAGGGGGGAGGGTACACTCCTCAATTTTGAAAAATTTCTCGAAATTAATATCAGATACTATTACACAATTTTCAGAAATGAGGAAGTAGGGTACCCCCCTCTATTTTGAAAAATTTTCTCAAAATTAGTATATGCTACTATTGCACAATTTTCAAAAATGAAGAGGGAGGGTACCCCCCTCAATTTTGAAAAATTTTCCCAAAATTACTGTTAGCTACTATTACACAATTTTCAAAAATGAGGGGGGAGGGTACCCCCCATCAATATCGAAAAGTTTTCTCAAAATTACTATAAACTACCATTACACAATTTTCAAAAATGAGGGAGGAGGGTACCCCCCATCAATATTGAAAAATTTTCTCAAAATTACTAAACGCTACTATTACACAATTTTCAAAAACGAGGGGGGAGGGTTTTGAAAAATTTTCCCAAAACTATTATAAGCTACTATTACACAATTTTAAAATTTGAGGGGGGAGTGTACCCGCCTTCAATTTTGAAAAATTTTCTCAAAATTACGATATGCTACTATTACAAAATTTTCATAAATGAGGGGAGAGGGTACCCCCCAAATTTTGAAAAATTTTCTCAAAATTACTATCAGCTACTATTACACAATTTTCAAAAATAAGGTGGGAGGGTACCCCTCTCAATTTCGAAAAATTTTCTCAAAATTACTATAAGCTACTATTACACAATTTTCAAAATGAGGGGGGAGGGTACCCCCTCAATTTTGAAAAATTTCTGAAAATGACTTTACGCTACTATTACACAATTTTCAAAAATGAGGAAGTAGGGTACCCCTCTCAGTTTTGAAAAATTTTCTCAAAATTAGTATATGCTACTATTGCACAATTTTCAAAAATGAGGGGGAAAGGTACCCCCCCAATTTTGAAAAATGTTCTCAAAATTACTATATGGTACTATTACACAATTTTCAAAAATGAGGGGGAGGGTACCGCCTTTAATTTTGAAAAATTTTCCCAAAATTACTGTAAGCTAATATTACACAATTTTCAAAAATGTGGGGGGAGGGTACCCCCCATCAATTTTGAAAAATTTTCTCAAAATTAGTATATGCTACAATAGCACAATTTTCAAAAATGAGGTTGGAAGGTACCCCCGCAATTTTGAAAAATGTTCTCAAAATTACTATATGGTACTATTACACAATTTTCAAAAATAAGGGGGAGGGTACCGCCTTCAATTTTGAAAAATTTTCCCAAAATTACTGTAAGCTACTATTACACAATTTTCAAAAATAAGGGGAGAGGGTACTCCCCATCAATTTTGAAAAACTTTTTCTCAATATTACTATAAACTACTATTACACAATTTTCAAAAATGAAACGGAAGGGTACCTCCCACAAATTTGAAATATTTTCTCATAATTACTATAAGTTACTATCAAACAATTTTTAAAAATGACGGTTGAGGGTACCCCCCTCAATTTTGAAAATTTTTCTCAAAATTACAACAAGCTACTATTACACAATTTTCAAAAATGTGGGTGGAAGGTACCCTTCTCAATTTTGAAAAATTTTCTAAAAACTTCTATAAGCTACTATAACACAATTTTCAAGAAAGAGGGGGAGGTACTCCGCTCAATTTTGAAAAACTTTCTCAAAATTACTATAAGCTACTATTATGCAATTTTCTGAAATGAGGGGCGAGGGTACCCCCTCAATTTTGAAAAATTTCTTAAAATTACTATAAGCTACTGTTACACAATTTTCAAAAATGAATGGGAGGGAACCCCCCTCAATCTTTAAAAATTTTCTCAAAATCGCTATAAACTACTATTACATAATATTCAAAAATGAGGGGGGAGGGTACCCTCTCAATTTTGAAAAATTTTCTCAAAATTACTAGAAGCTACTATTAGACAATTTTCAAGAATGAGGAAGGAGGGCACCCCCCTCAATTTTAAAAAATTTTCTCAAAATTAGTATATGCTACTATTGCACAATTTTCAAAAATGAGGAAATAGGGTACCCCCCTCAATTTTGAAAAATTTTCTCAAAATTAGTATATGCTACTATTGGACAATTTTCAAAAATGAGGAAGAGGGTGCCCCCCCCAATTTTGAAAAATTTTCTCAAAATTTTTTCTGAAAAATTTACGCAATTTTCAAAAATGAGGGGGGAGGGTACCCCTCTCAATTTTGAAAAATTTTCCCAAAATTACTGTAAGCTCCTATTACACAATTTTCAAAAATCAGGGGGGAGGGTACCCCCCATCAATTTTGAAAAATTTTCTCAAAATTACTATAAACTACTATTACACAATTTTCAAAAATGAGAGGGATGGGTACCTCCCACAATTTTGAAAAATTTTCTCAAAATTCTTACAAGCTAATATTACACAATTCTCAAAAATGACGGGAAAATGTACCCCCCTCAATTTTGAAAATTTTTCTCAAAATTACTACAAGCTGGTATTACACAATTTTCAAAAATGTGGGGGGAGGGTACCTTCCCTCAATTTTGAAAAATTTTCTTAAAATTACTATAAGCTACTATTACACAATTTTCAAAAATGAGAGGGAAAGGTACGCCCCTCAATTTTGAAAAATTTTCTCAAAATTACTAAACGCTACTATTACACAATTTTCGAAACTGAGGGGGGAGGGTTTTGAAAAATTTTGTGAAAACTACTATAAGCTACTATTACACAATTTTCAAAAATGAGGGGAGAGACTACACCCCTCAATTTTGGAAAATTTTCTCAAAATTACTATAAGCTCCTTTTACACAATTTTCAAAAATGAGGGGGGAAGGTACCCTTTCAATTTTAAGAAATTTTCTCTAAACTGCTATAAGCTACTATTACACACTTTTAAAATTTGAGGGGGGAGTGTACCCGCCCTCAATTTTGAAAATTTTCTCAAAATTACGATAAGCTACTATGAAAAAATTTTCATAAATGAGGAGAGAGGGAACCCCCCAATTTTGAAAAATTTTCTCAAAATTACTATAAGCTACTATTACACAATTTTCAAAAATGAGGTGGGAGGGTACCCCTCTCAATCTCGAAAAATTTTCTCAAAATTACTATAAGCTACTATTACACAATTTTCAAAAATGAGGTGGGAGGGTACCCTTCTCAATTTTGAAAAATTTCTCAAAATTACTATAAGCTACTATTACACAATTTTCAAAAATGAGCATGTAGGGTACCCCCGTCAATTTTGAAAAATTTTCTCAAAATTAGTATATGCTACTATTGCACAATTTTCAAAAATGAGGGGGGAAGGTACCCTCCAATTTTTAAAAATGTTCTCAAAATTACTATAAGGTACTATTACACGATTTTCAAAAATAAGGGGGGAGGGCACTCCCCTCAACTTTGAAAAATTTTCCCAAAATTACTCTAAACTACTATTACACAATTTTCAAACATGAAGCGGGAAGGTTTTGAAAAATTTTCTCAAAATTACTATAAGCTACTATTACACAATTTTTAAAAATGAGGGGGAGAAGGTACCTCCTCAATTTTAAGAAATTTTCTCTAAACTACTATAAGCTACTATTACACAATTTTAAAATTTGAGGGGTTAGTGTACCCGCCCTCAATTTTGAAAACTTTTCTCAAAATTACGATAAGATACTATTACAAAATTTTCATAAATGAAAGGAGAGTGTACCCCTCCAATTTTGAAAAAATTTCTCAAAATTACTATAAGCTACTATTACACAATTTCCAAAAATGAGGGGGGAAGGTACCCCTCCAATTTGGAAAAATGTTCTCAAAATTACAATAAGGTACTATTACACAATTTTCAAAAATGAGGGGGAGGGTACCGCCCTCAATTTTGAAAAATTTTCCCAAAATTACTTTAAGCTACTATTACACAATTTTCAAAAATGAGGGGGGAGGGTACCCCCCATCAATTTTGAAAAATTTTCTCAAAATTACTATAAACTACTATCACACAATTTTCAAAAATGAGAGGGAAGGGTACCTCCCACAAATTTGAAAATTTTTCCCAAAATTACTATAAGGTACTATTACACAATTTTCAAAAATGACGGCAGAGAGTACCCCCCTCAATTTTGAAAATTTTTCACAAAAATAGTACAAGCAAATATTACACAATTTTCAAAAATGAGGGTGGAAGGTACCCCCCTCAATTTTGATAAATTTCCTCAAAATTACTATAAGCTACTATAACACAATTTTCAAAAATGAAGGGAGAGGTACCCCGCTCAATTTTGAAAAATTTTCTCAAAATTACTAAACGCTACTAGTACTCAATTTTCAAAAATGAGGGAGGACGGCACGCCCTCAATTTAGAAACATTTTCTCAAAATTACTAAACGCTACTATTACACAATTTTCAAAAATGAGGAGGAGGGTACCCCTCAATTTAGAAAAATTTTCTCAAAATTACTATAAGCTACTATTACACAATTTTCAAAAATGAGGGGGTAGGGTACCCCTCTCAATTTTGAAAAATTTTCTCAAATTTACTAAACGCTACTATTACACAATTTTCAAAAACGAGGGGTGAGGGTACCCCTTCAATATTGAAAAATGTTCTCAAAATTACTATAAGCTACTATTACACAATTTTCAAAAATGGAGGGGAAGGTATTCCCCTAAAATTCTAAAAAATTTTCTCAAAACTACGATAAGCTACTATTACACAATTTTCAAAAATGAGGGAGGAAGATACCCCCCTCAATTTTGAAAAATTTTCTCATAATTACTATAAGCTACTATAACAAAATTTTCAAAAATGATAGGGGAAGGTACCCCCCAAAATTTTGAAAAATTTTCTCACAATTACTATAAGCTACTATTGCACAATTTTCAAAAATGAGGGGGAAAGGTACCCCCCTCAATTTTGAAAAATTTTCTCAAAAATACTAAACGCTACTATAACACAATTTTCAAAAATGAGGGGGGAGGGTTTTGAAAAAATTTCTCAAAACTACTATAAGCTACTATTACAGAATTTTCAAAAATGAGGGGGGAGAGTACACCCCTCAATTTTCAAAAATATTCTCAAAATTACTATAAGCTACTATTACACAATTTTCAAAAATGAGAGGGGAAGGTACCCCCCTCAATTTTAAGAAATTTTCTCAAAACTACTATAAGCTACTATTACACAATTATTAAATTTGAAGGGAGAGTGTACCCGCCCTCAATTTTGAAAAATTTTCTCAAAATTTCGATAAGCTACTATTACAAATATTTCATAAATGAGGGGAGACGGTACCCCCCCATTTTTAAAAATTTTCTCAAAATTACTATAAGCTACTATTACACAATTTTGAAAAATGACGGGGGTGGTACACCCGTCAAATTTGAAAAATTTTCTAAAAATTACTATAAGCTACCATTACACAATTTTTAAAAATGAGGGGGGAGCGTTCCCCCGTCAATTTTGAAAAATTTTTTCAAAATTACTGTAAGTTACTATTACACAATTTTCAAAAATGATGGGGGAACGTACCCTCTCAATTTTGAAAAATTTTCTCAAAATTACTATATGCTACTATTACACATTTTTCAAAAATGAAGGGTGAGGGTACCCCCCTCCATTTTGAAAAATGTTCTCAAAATTACTATAAGCTACTATTACAAAATTTTCAAAAACGCTGTGGGAGGGTACCACCCGTCAATTTAGAAAAATTTTCTCAAAATTACTATAAGCTATTATTACACAATTTTAGAAAATGAAGGGAGAGGGTACTTCCCTCAATTTTGAAAAATCTTCTCAAAATTACTATAAGCTACTATAACACAATTTTCAAAAATGAAAGGGGAGGGTACCCCGTCAATTTAGAAAAATTTTCTGAAAACTACTATAAGCTACTATTACAAAACTTTCAAAAATGAGGAGGGAGTGTACCCACCTCAATTTTGAAAAATTTTCTCAAAATTACTAAACGCTACTAGTACTCAATTTTCAAAAATGAGGGAGGACTTCACGCCCTCAATTTAGAAATATTTTCTCAAAATTACTAAACGCTACTATTACACAATTTTCAAAAATGAAGAAGAGGGTACCCCTCAATTTAAAAAAATTTTCTCAAAATTACTATAAGCTACTATTACACAATTTTCAAATATGAGGTGGGAGGGTAACCCTCTCAATTTTGAAAAATTTTCTCAAAATTATAGCTACTATTACACAATTTTCAAAAATGAGGTGGTAGGGAACACCTCTCAATTTTCAAAAATTTCTCAAAATTACTATAAGCTACTAATACACAATTTTAAAAAATGAGGAGGGAGGGTACCCCCTCAATTTTGAAAAATGTCTCAAAATTACTATAAGCTACTATTCCACAATTTTCAAAAATGAGGAAGAAGGGTACCCCCCCCCAATTTTTAAAAATTTTCGCAAAATTACTATGAGCTACTATTACACAATTTTCAAAATTGAGGAAAGAGGGTACCCCCCCCTCAATTTGAAAAAAATTTCTCAAGACTACTATAAGCTACTTTTACACAAGTTTCAAAACTGAGGGGGGAGGGTACTTCCTCAATTTTGAAAAATTTTCTCAAAATTACTATAAGCTACTATTACACAATTTTCAAAAATGAGGGGAGAGGGTACCCCCCTCAATTTAGAAAAATTTTCTAAAAGCTACTATAAGCTACTATTACACAATTTTCAAAAATGAGGGGGTAGGGTACCCCCCTCGATTTTGAAAAATTTTCTCAAAACTACTATAAACTACTATAACAGAATTTTTAAAAATGAGGGGAGAAGGTACCCCCCTCACTTTTAAAAAATTTTCTCAAAATTACTATAAGCTACAATTACAAAATTTTCAAAAATGAGAAAGGAGGGTACCCCCTAAATTTGAAAAATTTTCTCACAATTACTATAGGCTACTATTGCAAAATTCTGGAAAATGAGCGGGAGGGTAACCCCTTCAATTTTGAAACTTTTACTCAAAAATACTATAAACCACAATTACACAATTTCAAAAATGTGGGGGGAGGGTACCCCCCTCAATTTAGAAAAAATTTTTCAAAATTACTATAAGCTACAACTACAATATATAAAAAAATGAGTGGGGATTGTACCCCCTCAACTTTGAAAAATTTTCTCAAAATTACTATGAGCTACTATTACACAATTTTCAAAAATGAGGGGGGAAAGTACCCCCCTCAATTTTGAAAAATTTTTTCGAAATTACTATAAGCTACTATTACACAATTTTCAAAAAAGAGAGGAGACGGTACCCCTCAATTTTGAAAAATGTTCTCAAAATTACTATAAGCTACTATTACATTTTACAAATTCTATTTTGTTAAGTTTTAAAGTATTTGCATGAGCACAACTGTTGTTTTTAGGCAAATAATTATTCTGCTGATAGTGATTTCTCTGTATTGCTCAAGATAAGTGTATAGGAGAAAACCATTTTCTACTAGTTGTGGCTGTAATTTTCTTTCCTGAATCGAGAGAATATCGTTAGAAAT
>JAODVM010093094.1:0-16577 GCA_025400095.1 Phenganax marumi | reverse complement strand
GGCCAAATCCCCGCGAAAAGTCCGTGTGACCGATTTTCGCTTGAGTGAACTCTCTGTATATACCTCCTCTGTGGTGTGGCAGCGTATATACACATTTTTCAAGTTTCACGTGACGTTGTGTCAGCGAATGAATGATTAGCATTGTGTGCACGTGGTGGGTTCGAAAGCGAGGCTGTCTGGAGGAGCTTGTTCTTCGTATTTGTATCATGTGATGTGGAAGTGTTGTTCCCGTGGTTTATTTCGTTCTTCTTCGTTCTTCAATTGCTCACATGACCAGTTTGTTTGATCCCATGACCAGTTCAAGTTCTCCAGCGCTGGACATGCTCGAAGGAGCTCTGGACTCGGAGAAATCGAGTGATTTACGAGATCGGAAAGCTACAACTCATGCAAGTCCTGAACCAGAAAGTGTTACCGTGACTGTGTCGACGGTTCGAGATGATCCTTCAGTAACTGCATCTAGCTGTCTTGGTTCACAATCAAATCACACTCAAAGTTACGCTGATCCAAACGCGATTCAGTTCCAGTACCGAACTGAAACGAACCAAGTTCATACTTCGCCGACTTATGACAGTGGAGCTCATATACGTGTTGTACAAGTACATGGCGATGAAAATGATCCTACGGTTGACCGAGTCGATGTAGCTGTCTCGGGAAACAGTTTTGCCCCGTCCTCCCATGTTGCTCAGCAGACCGTCATACAAAGCCCATTCGCTGAGTCCTCACCAACTCAAGTAGACAATGATTCAGGACGTTTTACGTATTATTCAACTGGAGGAAGCGAGCACAGCAATAATGCTGGTGTTCAAGGTGAAAGTATGGATTCTAGCACAGCTTATATTGTACGTACAGTACCAGTTAGCGGTCTCAGTCAGCCCTCATCACCCATACCGGCAACAAATGTCATTCCAGTAACTCAAGGAGCTCAAGGTATATGTGATAGAAGTACTACAAGTTTATACAGAGAGCCTAAGCTATTTGTGCTCAAGAAATGGATGTGTAAAGTTTTCATCCTGACCTTTAAAATAATATGGTGTTAAACAAACTTACGAGCCATGTCCATCCTCTTGTTGCCATGCAAAATGTGAAATTGAGAAACTCCCTTGTACCTACCAACCCACCTTATTTGTACTTACTTTTGTGAGAGTTTATATTTGCTTTGCCCAATTTTAAAGCATTTGCACAAATAAATAACCGAACTTTACACACAAAAGTAAATGCTCTGCTGAAAGATTTATTCTTTTAAAATATATATTTCTTCATAGATATGATCAACAATAACATTTATAGCTTGTGTATATCAAAATACATAACAAAATTCATTATACAAATCTAATCATTATACAAATATTCATTGTACTAATCATTATACAATACTTTAATGATACAAATTTTATCTTGGTATTATTTTAGCAATTTGCATCTTGTCTTTTTCTTTTGAGATAAGTCTAAAAAAATGGAAATCCTGAAGCAGTCTTGTTTTTAGTATTTGTAGACAACATTCATTATGTTCCTGATGTCGATTTATTTATAAAAAATATAAAATGTTACTTAGAAGGCTTTCACAAAATTCAACACCCTTTCTTTATTTTGCCAATCAAAATCGCAAAAATGTAGTCGCGAAATCATGCTGCACAGATTGCAAGATCAAATAAACACAAAATTAAGTACAAATAAGGTATAACATACCCACACTGAGACTACACTATCTCAAATATTTCATATTTTCAGCCAAAGAAAAGAAACTTCTTGAAATTTATTATTTACTAGTTCATTTCCAGTTGACATTAAAACCTACCCACCCACTCAAAATGACAATATGACATTTGTCTGGCATGAAGATGGATGCAGTCCCTTTCATAGCAAAGTAGGATCATTAAGGGGGCATAAGTTGCCTTTCATGGGTAGACAAGAGAACTTGGCAGATAGGTTTGTTAACCCATGAGCTGGCCACTAACATGGGTGAGTAAATCATTGGATATTTAGCAAATGGAGTAAACTGCATATTCAAGGTGGTAAATTGACTGATAGGTTAGCTAAGTCATCAAATAGCAAGAGTCTCACCATATGAGTCAAGTTGTCTTGCTTGAGACTGAGTAAAGAAGTATGTTTGTACTGCCCCTTGATGGGTGTAAAACAGTACAAGCATTTTTCCATGCCATGTAAAAGTGTTTGGCTTCAGATTGAGCACACGGGCAGAGCAAAATGTTCACAGATTTGAGAACACTGTCTAGCCAATGTTTAAATTTAATCAGTTTTTTTGACACCTTTTTTGTTACCAAGGGCCAATTACCTATTTTGACCATCATACTTTCATCAAATTGACTAAAAATCATGAACAAATCATGTGGCTTTCTTGAAAGAAATCACAAGTTTTCTGGATCATATGAGTAATTTGTTGTCACATGAGTGACAACTGACAAATACTAAGTAACTATGTACAAAAATTACATACTATCCTATAAAAAGTTGTGGAAAAATATTTTCATTGTGATATTAGTTTTGGAGTGATTGTATCTTAATTGTGTTGAAACCTTTCTTACACTTGATCTTTGTCACATGACTGGCCATCTGGATCTAAAAAATGTGCACATGATATGATTTTGGTCTCCTGATTTTATTTAGATCACTTGATTTTATATTGGTCACCTGATTGTTAACTGTATGGATTTCAAGGAATTCAGTGCTTTTTTATTTCATTGTTATTTGTCTGCTAGTCTTTATAGAAGATATCAAATTATTTTTTGATCACTCGAACTATTCTAGATTCCTTCTATTATTTTGATTAGTATCATGGATGTAGAGAAGTATATGTCTGACGTATGTCGATTTGCATCTTTAGGTAACCGAAATAAACTTGGCTGACCAATTAATTACTGAATTTGTTGATGCTAGCTGTGTACTTTGGCAGTTTTATGAAATGCTCATTTTAAGATACGAGACGTTACTCAAGCGGATGATTTATTGTCTAATCACTTGGCAATAGTCTCTAAATGATTACATATTGTCTTTCCAGGACAGTTTTATGTTATGATGCCTCAAGATGTTTTGCAGAGTGGAAATCAGCGTAGTATTGCGCCAAGATCAAATCCGACTAACCAGTAAGTATGATCTTGTCTGCCGTGGGAACTGAAATGGATTTGAATTGAAAACTTAAGTGTATTTATTTATTGTGAATGTTGACAGAAAAGTTGAAGGACAGAGAACGCCACGTGACGAAAAAAGAAGAG
The DNA here is from genome assembly GCA_025400095.1 of Phenganax marumi. NCBI lineage: Eukaryota > Metazoa > Cnidaria > Anthozoa > Malacalcyonacea > Clavulariidae > Phenganax > Phenganax marumi. The sequence continues at coordinate 13,350 of JAODVM010093094.1, read as the reverse complement.
CAACGCATAATGAAGTTGAAAGACGAAGAAGAGATAAAATCAATTGTTGGATTGATAAATTATCGAAGATGCTGCCGGAAAGTGAGCAAGACCACACGAAACAAGGGCAGGTAATGAATAATCTAATAGAATCTGAAATACATGATGTCATTACTAAAATTTGGTGAGCGCACGTATAGATGCCAAGGTATCATTCGCGTTCGACTGGAAATACAGAAATTGTCAAACCGGGCAATACATAAAACAAATATACAAACATTTTGGTGCTTGTGTATTTTGCTCTCACTGAAAGTGTGCAAGAAAAGAGCAGTGAAAATTCAATCGAACGAACAGGGACTCGCTTTGATGTCAGTTGTTCTCCGTTCTGTTTCAGTCATTGTAAATCAAGTCAAAAGTGTGTATTCTATTATAAAATTTCAGTGTTCATGTTTTGTATTCAAACCTTAGTATTCTACAAATTTTCCAAAGTCCGCTAAAACTAAAACAAACCTTTTTTCCGTCCAGAGCAAAGGCGGTGTGCTTGGCAAAACAGTCGACTACATTCATGACTTAAGAGCAGCGAATGGAAGAATGACGGAGGTGATGAAAGAGAACGAGCGATTATTGATGGATAATGAAGTGTTAAGACAACAGTATGAAGAAGCAGCGAAAGAGATGGCCATGTTGAGAACGCAGTTGCAACAAAATGGTATTGAACCTGTGTCGACCTCCACCACAGACTTAACACATTGACTTACAGTATTATAAATATGTACTTACACAATCACCGCTTCCTTCGTACAGAGTGATCCCATTTCTCTGATTACTTTTGTTGAAGTAATACGTACCAAAAGCCGGACGCACACTACGTCTATGCAGCTTTAGTCGGCCGACTCCATCGTTTGCGGTGAACTCAGATGAACTAGCTGAGCAAAACGTCATCTTATTGGACTAGTATATCAGGTATAGGAGAAATCGTTAAAAGTTACAGCAAGAATGCCGGAGTTTTGTCGAATTTAGTGTATAAGTTCGAGTCGGCCGGCTGAAATCGGCCGTGTACGTTCGACTTGATGTAACAGCGCACTAGCCAAGCTCAGGGGTATCTATATAATCAGCTTGTAAATCTATGGAATGGTTTTGTATATAGTTTTAAGAAATGTCGTACGTGGAAATTATTGTAATATGGTTCTTTTCTTATGCTCGTTTAGTCACAAATATATAGAAGTGGTGTGTACGGTAGTCGGTGCGCGTTTTTTTTGCATCCGCGATATCTGTGCGTGACGAACTGAGCTTACCCCCTGCGATACGGTAGCTGAGACTCTCAGCAGCTAAAAGCTAAACAAGTACGCATGACGAATATTGCAGATTATTGGGCTGGTACCTCACGCTCTCGTGATCTGTTGTAGTTAGAACTAGGAGTTCTGGTTAGAGTTCCTGTTATAGAAATACTGGCGACCAATGTATATCAATGAAACAAGGAAAAATTTTACGACATTCATGAAACCATTATAGCAAATAAATAATGAAAAGAACTCGCATCGCTGGCTTCGCCAGTTCCGATGGACACAATATCTACATGTGCTCGACTATAATTCATGAGCATACACGATTTATAACAAACTCTGCAGCGAATGTTTTCCCTAACTCTGAGGTTGGTTGGCAGTTTGCTATATTTGTAATCTGGCAGATGTGTCACCAGACGTGTACAGCCAGTGGTTACAACGTATCACCGTGTATTCTTCAGCTTGGCGTATTTACATCAGGTCACATGTGTGTAAACTTTGGTGAAACTTCGCTGAATATTTGTGATATTTTTTATTATTTTGCTGACAGACAGGCAAGTAATAAGTTCAAATGGTCAAAGGAAAACCAGGTCTTGTAAAAACAGACGTTTCGTATACTTAGTCTCGAGCCTCCTACCATGTATCATTGTGGACTACGAGTACGAGAAGTGCTGAAATTGACGAGGTCAGAGATACAAAAGCAGTTCAACAAGATTTCCTCTGAGCCTCAGGCGAAAAACGAAAACCTGTAGAGAAATGGTGTACACTATTCACCAAGCTGCATGAAGTCTCTAGTTGGACGAAACTTATAGGTCATCAGCATACGTATATCCAACAAATCCTTATGAAACCACGTTGTGGCTGTTTTTAACAGTAATTTTGTAGTCACTTTACCATTGCACTTTAGCAATACTGCATGTGTTGGTTAATGTTGTAGTACTATAGTTAAAACTTATTTTTCTGTTTGCGCTATTAAAACCCCAGTTGCTTTTTCTTCTTTTTGCGCTTCAGTTTGTTGTTTTTCCCCTTGAGTTCTGATATTGTGTTCTTCTTTGAAAGACGTAAGCTCTTCTTGCTTAGCATGTAACTGACTCTTCAACTTTTCCAAGAGAACTTTTAACTACAAAAATTGAAAGGTTAACAGATATCCTTGCAGTATTGTAAACAATAAGTGGTTCATTCTTTTTCTGAAAGACTCATGAAATTTTTCACGCTTGGGTGTCTGATTTAGCCCAGTGAGTGCAATAAAATGTGTGTAACATTCCGCCATTCGTTTTGCGGTAATACAACAAAACGAAAATTCAATTTCGAATACAGAATTTCGTTTTTCGATATCCAATTTTTGACGAATTTCGAAAACAGAACTCAAGCATTGTTTTTTTTCACGAATTACAAAGAAATAACTGAACATTAATACATTACATCCATGTTCGGTTTACACTGCGTTTTCGATAATTTCAAACGGTCAGGAGGGATGAGTGTACAGTGTTATCGTAACACCATTGATTAATACACGTGAGTGATGAGTCAACATGAGTCGACAATAGTTGCTGTAGTGAGTTTGAGCATACAAAGGTAAGTCTGACCGTCTGAGCAAAGCGACGTTGCTAAACAACAGATGAATGGGACGATTTCGAGCGTAGCAGTTCTCGGAAAGGTGTCTTTTGTTTTGTTCCAAGTGGATCAAATTGAGTGATTAGAAAGGAAAGTTCCTATGATGTTCTATGGCAGTAGTTCACGTTTAAGAAATAGAAAACATTTCCCGTGTTTGTATAGAGTTATAGAAATACGCGTGCGAGTGAGAAACGAGAAATTGCGTGGGAACCACTGAACTGCTAGGCGAGTGTTTCCACGCAATTTCGAGTTTCTCCCAAACTCGCACAAGTATTTCTATAACTCAATAGAAAATAGGCTGTTGCGGTATTTTAAAAAAACCGATATCGATATATCGAAAAAAAATATCGATAATATCGATATTTCGATATTTTTTCTGCAATATACGACATATAGGATTTCCGATTATAGGATTTTCGACATATAGGATTTTCGACTTTTGCCTTTTCGAAGCTCCCAGACAACGCTCAGCATGACTCGTCATTATTAAACTTCTTTTCACTCGAGAACTGTTGCTAAGTGTAGCAATTTCTTCGTTTCATCTTATGTTTATTGTGTGGCTGATGACTCTCATACATCAAACACGTTGCAAATGCATTGAATTGAAACTTAGCAAAAATTGCCATGCATGCCTTTGGGATTTAAAAGTTGTTAATAAACCATTAAAAACCCATTAATTTCCTGGAGTAATTCTATAATACCGAAAATATCTAATTTATTTCGATATTTTCGGTATATTGAAATATCAATAAACCGAAAAAAGCAATATCGATAAACCGATGTTTCAAAAAAACCGATATTTATCGATATTTCGATATACCGCAACAGCCTACTCTGCATCTGATACAGAAATATTGAAACTGACACTGAACTTGACAACCATCAAATGTTAGTGCCAAAATACGCAAGCAATTACAGACATCAAAGCGTGCAACTATTTCCATTTTGATGGTAACAGAAAAGAATATTTAAGTAGGATTCATTTCCAGCCAATGGGAGTTTTAGCCAGTCAATACTATTAGCATTTTAGGACAACATTGCCAATGTTTGCTGATGTACTTCAAATAAAGATATTGAATCACCATTACAATTGGTGTCAAATTGTAATATGAGTGCACACTATAACAGAATTCAAGCAAGACATAGGCTATAAATATATTACAATGATATTGGCTGAAAAATTATAGACAACATTCAAAATTCAGGGCCCAAAAGTCACGTGTGGTTTCAAAATGCAAAAATCATGTGAGTTCAGCTCAAGTAAACAAACCTCTATAATTCGTCGCATCGCTTCGAGTTTATCTCGGTCCTTATTGCTATCCAATAACTCGTTAAGATCAGCATGTCTGTAAAAGAAATTTCGAAACGTTTTATACCCATAACAGACACGTCCTGACTTGTCTACCAAAATATTCCCAACTTCCAAAGCCAAAGCTTCTGATAATCCAAACCGATTTTGGTAATACAAACGCCAAAATATTCGCAAGAATGACTTTTACGGAACAACAGTCAAAAGACTTCGTTACTTGATTCAGTTTTGCTCGAAGTTCACAGCAACTAGAACCGTGTGAGCATGTAGTATTTCAACGATTAACTATTGCCACATCATCCGTAAAGTGGTTGCAATTTTTGTCTTTTTCGACATGAATCCGAGCTCTTACCGTTTAAATTTGCCAGCGAAAATCCTCCCTGAAGGTGGTTCTCCCATATCGGGTTCATTATCAATACTATAAGCCATTATTTATAATAAAAATTTGTCTTTAAAATTCAATGTCCGAGCGCAAAATCTCGCAAACCAAAGTAACAAGATGGCTGCCGCGCAAATATTTTCAAATTGTGGCCTGAGACTAGCGTAATAAAACCGTAATAACCGTAATAAATTATGATAATTATCATGAATGAGTTGAAAAGTGGTTGAAAATGAAAGATCTTCTGTACTTGGTTTTGTGCTTGCAAAAAAAGAGATTTTGTTATGGAAAAATCTACAGATGAATGAATTTCGATAAATAGTTTTATCAAGAGAACGGCATCTTCTACTATTTTCACATTTTGCTGGCTTGCAACCTGACTCAACGTGGCAACACCCTTTGAAAGTCGTTAGTAGATGGAAAGAACGTATTTGATGTAATAAACTTTGCAAAGTTTTGCCATTTTGGGCAGAAAGACCCAAAAACGGTAACATTTTTCTCACGTAATAGAAAAATATACTAAATTTGCAAACTTCGCAGGGCTATCTTTCCCGCATTTTGAAACCTTTCGCTACTACACTTTGCAATTTGACCACGTAAAATACGTTCTTTCCAGGTGCGCTGAAGAATTTGCTTCTTTTTGCCTAGATCGAAATTTACAGCCGAAGAGCGTCGGTTGAAGCATTCTGAAGTTATGAAAATTTTTTCAGCTTTCAAAGTGGAAGTGGAAACGTTCACAATACGAAACAAGATGGCGGAAATGTCGAGTGTTTTTATCGTGTGTAGTTTTTGCCAAGAAGAAGTTGATCAGGCGACTATTGACTCTTCTGAAGGAGTACAGTCTTGTCCGCTGTGTGGTTCTGTATTGTCGGAAGAGCAAGTTTTCAAATACGATTTACCGCCTTCGGAAAATACAAGCTCAAAATCGTCCTCTTTTAAGTCCAGTCGTGACGAAGCTGTCAGACATGGCCCAAGATACCGACCAAGCTTCTTTTTAAGTGCTCCGCAAAATGCTATGAAAACTCTCTTTGTTCGTTTATGTGGAAAACTTCAAATTCCAAAAGAAGTCATCGATCAGGGTGTCGATTTTCTTAAGGCAAAAGTGTTCAAAGATGAATTTCTCCTTCGAATGCAGCGAAAAATTCGTTTGGTTGGTGCGTGTATCTATATAATAAGTCGTAGCAATGGCTTGACTATCACATTGAAACAGATTGCAGTTGCTATTTGCTGTTCAGTCCATGAACTCGGGCATATTGTGAAGTTTATGGACTCCACTTTTGGTTTGTGCCGAGCACCAGTTACGGTTCAAAGTCTAATCACTACATGTTGTTGTCATTTGCCTATGTCAAAGGAATGCGAAGAGTTGGCACAAGGGTTATACCGTCGAAGTCGAGAGTCATTGGTGTTAAATGGTTCCCAAGTACCACAAGCCATCGCATATTGCGTCTTAGCAAGCCTTGCCATAAACAAAGGAACTGTCCAACGACATGAAATCAAGAATCTTTGTTTAAAAATGTCACAAGTATCTGAGCAGACTGTGTTAGTTTGCATCAGGTCATTGAAGAACTTCATAATGACATTATTGAAAGTTATACCATGGGTTAACATGAAGTATGTGAAGATGTCTAATATTCATTACTACATCAAGGATATCATAAACTATGAGCAAAACTGTGGCAAGATTCCTGGTGAGCTTGCTCAGCCCAAATGGTGCCGAGAATTAGAAAACAAGATATCGTCACGAAAAGCAAAAATAGAAAGCGCTTTAGAGCGAGTTAGGCTTCGACAAAGTCCAGTTGCGTGTGCTGCACTCGAAAATGGCAGTTTAAACAAGGAGGATTGTGCTACAGAGTTAAACAGTTCTGTTGCTTCAGATACTGCATTAGATGATGAAGACAGAGTTATTGAGGAACTGCTAGAGCTTGGTTGTTCACCTCAACAGTTGCAAGAAGGATATTACGAAGATCTTAGGTCAATATGCTCACCTATGAGTCATGAGATAACAGACTCTGAAATAGAGTCCTACATGAGGAAGCCAGATGAAATTAATCTGCTGAAACGAGTCTTGGGATCTGAGGAGGATTTGGAATTGCTTGGGTCTGAAGAAAAAAGAAGCCGACTAGCAGCAAAGAGTGGTGACAAGTGATAAATGTTCGTAAACTTTGGTAGATAATAGTACAGTTAGGATACCCTGGTTCCTGTTAAGAGGTAGCAGTATTTTTGTTTGGACTTTTTTACTGGTGTCTTTATGTTTGTTGGTACTCTTTGTACAGGTTTGTTACAGACCATAATAATTGGTAGATAATTTTGTGTACCCACAGATATCATTAAACTATTATGAAAGTCTAGCTCCTTGTAGGCTCTCTTACAGTCTTTGTTGTTGGTGAGAGCTTGGGTGAAGTTTAATGAAATTTATGAAATTTAATACATGTCGTTTTAAGTAGAATAAAGCTAAAATTAATATATTTCACATCAAACGTAGTACTTGGAGTAAAATATTTTAGTTAATATATTTCAGCGCCTTTTTATTTGGTCCCACTCAAGACGGTTTTCCACTACGCGAATTTGTTCGTGCGAAAAATAAATCTAGCGACACGATTGGCTTGCTTTCGACTTTTTCGCGGGGAATTATTTTGCTAGCCAATCACGTTTACTTGATTTATTCTTCGCTCGAAAAATTCCGCCTAGTGGAAAAGAGGTCCTTATGCCTGTTTTCCATTCTTCGCCCGAAGCGACTTTTTGTATTGTTCCAATTGGAAGGAATTGATTAAGTTAGTCCCAGCTGAAAGCTCAGACGATAACGAAAAAAGTCGCTTTAATGAAAACCGGGCTTTAGACGGGACTGGCCCATCTGGATTCGCCTTGCGATGACGGCGACATTATGCGCCTTTTCACATTTATTGACTTTCAAAGTGACAATCTCAGAGCTGAACGTATCATAGAGCTGAACGTATCTCAGAGCTGAACGTATAGAGCGAGAAACTCGCTTGATGGAGGCAATTTTGACTTTTGAGAGGTCGTCGAAGGAATTTGTAGCAAGCGGTGGGTGGGGGGGCGTAAGGATCAGGTCTCGCATTTTGGTGCCCTTTTCTGGCGAAAAAACATTAGCGATGTGCGAATACTTCGTGCTTAGGGTTCGACAATTTAGTACGCTCACTAGTTCACTTCTGTTATTTGAGTTTATTTGAAAGTTCCATTCCCCGCTGTAACCACGAGTACATCGTTAAATAGTTGATTGTGAATACGGGCGACCAAAATTTTTCTATCGAAGTAGATACTCTACAATTAAAGGCATTCCCCATTCACGGCCAAATTTTTCGATTTTGAACCGATTCCTAAGACTCGTTTGAAACTTCAAGTGCGGTTTCTCGATGTCATTTGAATCTTTACAGATCTTATAGTCCTAAATTTGTCGAGCGAATCTATTTTACCAAACAAATAAGCTTTCCAAATCTCACAACCGTACAGTAACACTATGGCGTACAGTACACGATCGTACAGCTACCACTGTCGAAAAAACTTCGGGGCTGCTTTGACTGTCGCATTTTCGATGCTGGTAACACTTTTAAATACCCCGTGATGGGCTTCAAATGCTTTAATTTACACCCATTCGTAAATGAACAGAGTTTCGTCAAGCATTTCTGCAAACCGGATGTCGACTCTGGTAATATGAATAGGTCACACAAAGCAAACAGTTTACTAGTAAATCCGTATCACCAAGTTTCACTGGGGCACATGATTCGTAAATTAATTAGGTATATCGTTTATGAATGTATCGAAGAGTGTTAGACTAAGATCCCACAAATGTTTTACTCCCACATAAGATTTGAACGAGGAAATAATTTTATTTCGTAGCTTAACTGGTCTCTCGAGATTTGCACGCGTAGTTTGATATTAGCGAGTTTAAGCAAGCGACGTTTTTGACAACACGAACGGCATGAGAAACGTCAAAAGACTGGGTCAAGCACGGTGATTGGTGGAAAACGTCAACTTTTCTTCCGGTCGACGTCCGTGTTGTCAAAAACGCCGCTTGCTTAAACTCGCTATTATGCACCATGTGATGAACGTTTTTTGATGTGTAAGACGTAATCACGCGGTACGCACAATCAATCACGCGCGTGCCGATCTCGCGAGGGACAAATTTACCACTCTAGTGATTTCAATAATAACGTAGTATGCAAAGTTTCTACCTGCAACCATTTGCGATTTATAAAATGAGCTTTCTCTCTTCATACACCATCGTAGACTTTTTTAAAGTCGATGAAGCAAGCAAAAATAGGCCTACGTTTTCAAACATCTATCAGGGTTTGTAAGACCAACAGGTGGTCTGCTGCCCTGCAGTTCTTTCTAAGACCTATTTCACTCGTGTTGATGCTTTTATTTTTCCCGAAAATTCGTTCAACCTAGTGTTTATAATTACTGAAGAATTCTCCCAAACAGCTACTTATTCAGATTCCCGGCGATGTAATTAACGTGGGGAGGAAGTACCCTCAGATAAGATAATGTTCAACAGGTTAACGAAGTATGATGGACCAGGTAAAATTTCCACTGGCAATTTACTAATTTCATTCGTTAGAGTGTCGTAACCGCAGGGTTTTTGTTTTTCAGTATCTTACATATTCTAACTAGTTCTTCATTTGAAAATGGTTTATCAAGGACGTTACTCCTGTTTGTCATCCAACTCGTAAAATCTTTAACTTGCTTTGAGCTTCAATACTGAAGGATATAATTACAATACCCTTCAGTTCGAAAAGTGGCATTAATTCTTATTTAAATTTCTGAAACAATCAAACCGCTCTGTCTCAGAAGCTGATATTTCATTACATAGTCCAGTGGTTTGATTTGCCTTGAGAGAACTAACTTCAAATGTTCTGTAGAGTAGTTGTCAGCCAAAGCTTTGATTTTACCTAGTATATTATAAAATGTGATGTGGTATGAAATGAGAATACAGTAGTTTTCAGTAAACCAACCTCATTTTCGTTTTTGCTTTCAATGTATCTCGTACTAAAGTTAGCCTGTCGCGAATTTTGGAGGTTTTCTGTGTAATATCATCGAAAACCTCGACGACATTGTTCTGATTCTCCCTGTTTATTGCAGCACTTTCGTTCATGACTGTCACGAGTTTGATGCACAGACTACAAGATGCTCCTCATTGCCAGCGTTTCATGTTTCAAAGTTTTAAAACTTAGCTAAAATTTGCATACTAACTGATGATCATCCTAACGACACTATTCAAGCGAAGTGTCATCTTCAATAAGCCATGACCTTTGAAGTTTGTATGACATGCATGAGCTGTGCAGTATGAGAGCTTTTGAACCACGAATGCGAACACAAATTACACAACGTAATACGCTCGAAATACTGTTAGGCGACAAATTTTAATCGTGTGGAATCAATAGATTTGATGAATGAAAAGTTGATGAAAATTTCAAAGTAAAAGCCGTCGACTTCACTTAATTTTTAACGAATCCTGCTATAGCATTTGCGTTATTGCGTACATTCCTCGTACAAGCACAAGCATTCAACATTGATTTGTTCACGTACGTCCCAAATTAGCCATCAGAACAAACCTTGTGTCTTCGATACATGGATTCAACATGTCACTTGCAACCTTGCTTTTTTTATGTGATCCCGGTCGGAACGATCCTTATACGTGATCCCGGTCGGAACTGCCGGATTAATTGCAAGCGCGTCGACGAATGAAACATCTCAGCAGGCTTAACACTGTAATAGGCATATTAATTATTTTATTACCCTTAGGTTTTACTACTGGCAATGAGTACAGCATACATGGATCTGATTCGTACTAAGCTGTTAGTCTTGTTAAAGAAGGGTGGGTGGTGTTCTTAGGATTATAAATAAAACCCGGATTGAAAAACTCTTCGAGTTAAACCCAGACCATGCGCAAACTACACCCAATATACGCCCATTTTATTTGTGAGCTTAACTCGAAGTCCACAGCACAGTTCAGACAATTCGAGTTAAGTCCCTAGAAAAAATTCCGGGCTTAGTTAACTCGAGCATGTCATGTCTATGCGACATATCCAATTACAAAACATTCTAGAACATTAATAGTTGACATTTTGCTGACTCATGATTCTTGCTGAGTTATGATTGCTTATAATTGCTTACTATTTTTACTGCATTCGCTAATACATTATATCCTTGTATCTCTAAAGCTAAAAAAAATTGAGGGCGTAGCAATGGGATCTCCTCTTCGGCCAGTGCTGGCAAATGTATTCGTACGTTGTCATGAAATAAACTGTTCAATGAATCACGCCCAGACGCGAGGGGCGAATCACTCCAAACGTCCAGTACACTTCCCAAAAAAGTCTGCAAAAGTCCCACGGGAATTCAGAAAGTCCGCAAAGTCCCCAAATTGGCAAAAAATCCAAAAAGTCCTCAACAATTCTTTTAATTCCTTACAAAATGTATGGAAACCTCGTACATTCGAAACTGTCTGGGCTAAATTGAAAGAAAATCGCAAAAATCCTAGTGGTGGGCGATACTTGATAATGACTGAAATATCGATACTTCCGATATTGAAAGTCTAGAATTTAGTATCGATATTATTTCATAGTATCAACGATTTCGATACTGATCACGTGGTACAAAAAAATAGTAAAGGTCAATAAACGAGTAGTATCGCACCAAAATGATGACAGACCCATTGAAGTAAATATTCAATGGAAGTATTACTTCAATGGAAAGACATTAGATCCACTGACCACCATCACCGAAAGGGGGCTCAATTGGCCGACTCGTCTATTGCCGCGTCTCGTCGCTATCCAAAGGCTCTGAAAGCACCGGGTGTCCGGGCAATCGCACTTTTCACGCAGTGTGTGCTCTATTATATAAGCAGGGCACTCACAAAATAGGCATATTTTACTCAAATAGGTATTTGGTGCTGTTCGTCAGTAAAGCACATCTCTTCAGTTCTTCACAAGTAAGTATTTTGCATATAATAAAGTTATACTGAGTGGGCCTTTACATTTCCTTTTACCACGAGTATTTTTATTATTACAATTTGTTCCCTGGCCTTTCTCAACAACTCAAAATATGGCAAATTCCGACAATCCAACCGCTCCAAACAAACTTTGTTTTCTTTCAAGAAGTTGAAAACAAGCAAATAAATGGAAAAGAAAGAAAATAATTCAAACGTTTCTAAGCAGAGCACGCCCTCAAAATTGGACACCCCCAACTTTAAAAAACCTTCTTGGGCCCGTGTCACTGTCTCAATGATTCTTGTCGAACTATGAATGCACTGAGGTAATTTCTGTATTTTCTATACGTTACAACTACAAAGGGGGCGTAGCTCAAGTGGTAGAGCGCTTGCTTAGCATGCGAAAGGTACCGGGATCGATACCCGGCGCTTCCAGTTTTCATGACAGATGGAAGGATGCTGTTAAACACAAAAAGGTCTTTATTTCTTCATTTTCTATCATTTTGTAAACACAGAATTTGTCAGATTTTGCAGTTACGTCATGTAAATGATCTTTTGGCGTTGAAGCGTGCGTGCTTGTTTTTTGGATAGATGTTGTAACTGCGAGTTTGATAAACACTCCAACGCTAGTACGTCCTATATATCTATTTAATTGACAAACAAGTCCAAGACCAGCTTTGACCAAAATGTTGCCATTTGACTGATGCCTAGACTCTGAGTCAATAGCATGTAACTATCTATAGCGCTTTTTATAATTTGATTAGATTTGATTTGACATTTATTGACACTCCCCAAAAGGGGGCTATTCAGTGACAATTCTAACATTTATAGTAATATATTTACATTAACAATATAAATCTAGTCTACAAATCTAGTTTCTGTTTACGACAAATAAACTGTTAAAGGGGATATTCCTTATGAGCAATGACGTCACAAATTAGACCCCATGCAAAAATAATCTGTAGTGATAGTAGGTTTACCCATACATATAGCGGAAAAATCCGGGAACGCGTGGACCCCACGCGTGGGAAAACGAGCCCGCGAGACATGATGCTGACCAGCATGACGTCACTTCCGGTTAGAGTTTAGTGGATTCCACGCGTGGAAATGACGTCATAGAATGTGCGCACTAAATGTCGTGCGATCTGATTGGTGCAAACAAAGAGGTGTGCGCACGTGTGTGCGCACTAAGATTGGGATGATGTGCGCACGGTGTGCGCACGCAAGGTGTGCGCACGGTGTGCCAATTCCTTTATATTACATTAAGTATTTTCGAATGAAAATTATATTACATTATATTACATTAAGTATTTTCGTTTTTTTGCTGGGAGAATTACAATAAACAAGGACTAGTGTTTTTAACATATTTATTTGTAAAGTGCAATAATATTACACCAGTAAACAGTAGCTAAATATTATTCGATTCTGTTATTCGATCGTTTCTCGTAGGTCCCACAGTTTAGCGGGACACCTTAAAATATGTCCCGGGAGCAAAGTCCCTGAGTCCCGTAGGTCCCGCAGTCTTACGGGACGTCGGGACGCATTGAAATGCGTCCCGTAAGAAGGTCCCTAGGTCCCGTTTAATAAAATATAAGGATCTGATGGCAATACAAACAATAGTTCTTACTATAAAAGTCTTACGGGACGCCGGGACGCCTTAAAATATGTCCTGGGTGCAAAGTCCCTGGGTCCCGTAGGTCCCGCAGTTTTGCGGGACGCCTTAAAATATGTCCCGGGAGCAAAGTCAATGGGTCCCGTTGGTCCCGCAGTTTCGCGGGACGCCGGGACGCTTAAAAATGCGTCCCGTAGGAAGGTCCCTGGGTCCCGTTTAATAAAATATATG
>JAODVM010092983.1:0-16578 GCA_025400095.1 Phenganax marumi | reverse complement strand
CCCTTGTTCAATGTTGGAAAATAAATTTTGAGGCAATGGGTCGGCTAAAAATATATTTACAACATTGTTAGGGGGGGGAAGGGGGGATGCAGGTGAAAAAATGTCTAAAATCACAGTAGTCTCATTACTTTCGCTCGCGATTGTCTATGTAGTTTTGAGTAATGATAATAGTAATACCAGTTTTCTACCTAACTGTAAATAAGCATCAGATGTAACTGTAAGTAAGCTTTCGATGTTTTTGGTGTTTACCTAAAGATTTTGTTGATCATCTATAAAAATTATAACGTTACGATGACGTCATTATGACGTTATAAAAATCTATAAATATTCCATTAATTGAGCGAGTTTTTTTAATGACACCCATTTTGAAGGTGAATTAAAAAACACAATTAAAATATCGATTTATATACAGTTAAAATAGAAAAATACGATATAGGATTATATGTTGTATTACCTATAGTTTAAGTGTTTTTCTCATGAATTTAATGTAATTTAACGTGAGTGAAGTTTGTTTTTTTTGCCTTCTGTCGCAACCTTTCGATAAAAATTTAATGAATCAATAATTAACTTTTGAGTAAATACTCTTGAGTTACAACTGTAGACAACGGCTCGTCGATTTCAATGTACATATGTTTTGGGCAAGAAAGATGAAATCCAAATCGTATGTACCAAACGAAAGCTCGATTTACATGAGGTATTTGTTCCAAGACAAAGGTGTTCGAGGATATGAACTGTTAAAACGTTTTCCGCAGTATAGTAAAGCAACAATATACCGACACGCTACACGTCCAATCGGTGAGGTTGCGACATTCGACAAACGCAAGCATAACAAGGGCCGTCCAAGAAAGCTGTCCATTCGTGACGAACGCCACATCATCAGACACCTGCATCTCTGCAGGTGAACAATCGGGTCTTTTTCGGCATCTAAGCTTCGAACGATGGCTGGCATCAGTCCTGATGTATCCCCCTGGTGTATTCGAAGGACACTTAAAAGACATGGCTATCAGTATTTGCACTCCCGTAAGAAGGGACTTATAACACGGAAAGATGTAATTCGCAGATATCGTTTCGCCTCCAAGATTAGAAGGTTGTTACCGTCAAATTTCTGGAAGTGTGGCATTAGCTTCTATTTCGACAGCACCTCATTTGTACACAAAACAAACCCCTTTGACCAGGCACGAGCTACGCAATCCATGGCTTGGAGAAAGAAGAGCGAAGGCCTTGCACTTAACTGCACAAGTAAAGGGAAGAAGGCTGGCGTAGAGGGTAGAACGGCGCATTTTCTTGTTTCCATCGCCTACGGAAAAGGAGTGATTGCCTGCGACCAGTACTACCACCGTTTAAAAGGCGAAGATTTTGCCGAGTACGTGCGGCTTCAATTTCCGCAAATATTTCGTAACAGTGCAAATCCAACAGCTAAACGGTTTCTACAAGACGGCGACCGTGTACAAAACAGTGCTGCAGCCAGACGTGCGCTCCAAGACGTTGGAGCATTGACCTCTGCCATACCACCACGCAGTCCCGACTTGAACCCCATCGAAAATCTATTTCATTTGGTATCAAAACAGTTGGGACAAGATGCCATTAACAATCAGATCACGTCGGAAACGTTTGATCAATTCTCCGAACGAGTGAAAAGCACAATGATGAATTTATCAAAGAGTATTATCGACCGAATCATTGAATTGATGAACAAGCGTGTTGCAATAATCATTGTAAAAAGAGGAGAACGATTAAAGTATTAATTTTGTTACGTGTTTCTGAAGTACATTACAATGTGTTTTCTTACCTTATAAATTGAAATTGGTAGCTAGTATCTTTCGGGTTGAATAACGGTTTTAGATTTTTAACGATAGATGTATTAAGTATGTACACACAATTACGGTTTCACCACGCATATCTAATATTAATGCTATGCAATAACTCAACGTCTTCTTGCGTCCATGAAAATTATTTTTAAAGACCCTATACATGCACAAAAACTAAATAGAACAAATACAACTCCATTTCTACACGGTACCTCCACGTTACATTCACGTTATGGCACATGTTACGCCTTTCAGCAAATAAGAATGTACAAAAAACTGACACGTTACACACGTTACGCCTAATATATTAAAAGTAAACCTATTCTACCTTTATAAAAGCAGGTGTAACGTGTGTAACGTGTTCGGTTTCATTACTATTCTATATAAACTCGAACGTAACGTGCAGCGTAACGTGTGCGTAACGTGTTATGTATTATTTATTTATTACACTGCAAACGTTGAATGAAAAGTTTAAAACTGCTCATCCAAAAACACGAGTTCAGCAAAACAGCGTGCGCATGGAGACATGTCTTTCTGCTTGTCCTTCGGGATAACCCGGGTGAACTCAAAGACCCTCCGCCTGACAGACATCCTTTCGGTTTCACGTTCTTCAATCCCTCCCACTTCTGTCATAGTAGACGATTGGGTTACTTGAAGTGGCAAAAATGGGAACGTCGGTGTTAATGCAAACATCCCTCGCGTACTGCTTCTTCGGAGCAGGCAAGTGAACAATGTGTCCCTCCAAAAGCAACAGGAGGTCTTTCCAGGAGATGAGAGTTGAGCTCCATCGAAAATCATTAAGATAGATCACCTCGCTTTCCTCTGCTCCCACTCAGGCATACTTGACACAAGCTGGATTAGTAAAAGCTTTGAACAGGACACACAGAGGATCCAACAAGAAGGTTTTCCCAGAACATGCACAGCCAACGAGCATTACATTTCGGAATTTCCCTCTTCCCTTGGTAAAAAGATCCTTTAGTGCCGAAGCAAATACCACAGGGTGGATGTTGTTGTCCCTTAGTACTTCTTGTGCACACTTTATCCATTCCCCATTGCAGCCGTCGGTGCACTTAGCACTGGAAGCATCACGAAGCAAGTCTATACGCGACTTGTTCTTCCTATCAAGCTCAGCCTGTGCGTTTTCCAAGCGCCATGTGTTATCAATAACCTCTTGGATCGCCTTGTTTGAGCGACACAAAATAAAGTTGTCCAAGTCATTTTTCCCTTCTTTCCTTTGCGCCTGTGCAAGTGCCAGTAGCTCGGTTTTACTTTTGATTTCATTTGCCACCAAATATTCGGAGACCTCAAAATTGCTGAGACGCTTTATTTTTTTAGGCTTTTCGTGTCGCGCATTTGCATTCTCGTCTTTTGCACGCTTTCGATATTTACGATATGCACGTATACATGCCTTGGTTTTAGGAGAACCGATTTCAGTAAGATTGGGATGGGCGGAACTTAAAAACACTTCTGTGTCTTGCTTTGTGACATATTGATATGCCGAGTGGTAATTATCGTGGGCATTGGAAAAGTGCAGCACAACGCCGTGATTTTTCATCATCTTTTCTTTAACTTGTCTCCACCGTTTTGCTCCACTGAGTTTCAAACTCATGTGATAGTGTACACCCGAGTCCTTATGTGGCTCTTGACAACAAGCCCAATGTTCAACTTTAAATTTTCCAGTCCCTTGGTTGAAGTAGGTAGCCACTTGCTCCCCGAAACTTTGTCTCGTTGGAAATTTTCGGAGATCTGCTTTACTGTACGTAACCAGGTATGTTCTTCGTATCTCATTAGCAGAGGCTAAAGTATTTGCCTGAAAATCGTCTGTATCGATATCTGAGTTATCCATAACGTGTAAACAGTACAAGGAGTTTCTTCTATAATAACTAAAACGGTCAAACAATCTCCTCTATAATATAATTATATCACACTGTAAATTTCTTTATATTTTTACAATAACTGCACGCAAATATCCATATAAGCTTGTAAATTGTGAACAATTCTTTCACCAGTACATAATTATTGATTAGAAATATGGTTCACGTCGCAGTTTTAGTTAACATGATTTTGCAAATTTTGTTCAAAAAATATTTGTTTACTCGTACCCAGTCCCCTGGTCAGAATTGCTCAAGCTCAGTTAACTGCAAGTCTAGCAGGTCAACGACATCATAGCACTCAAAGTGGGAAAATAAAAAAAATGTTCAATGCTCCCTTCAGTGGCCTCGAAATTAGTCGAATTTGGAACCTAATAAAAACAAATGAAAGACAATCGTGTGCAAAAATTATTGAGACAAACAGTAAATTGCTCATCTCTCTCTAAGAACAAGTAGTTTAACCCCCTCCCCCCTTGTTCAATGTTGGAAAATAAATTTTGAGGCAATGGGTCGGCTAAAAATATATTTACAACATTGTTAGGGGGGGGAAGGGGGGATGCAGGTGAAAAAATGTCTAAAATCACAGTAGTCTCATTATTTTTGCTCGCGATTGTAGCAACGAAGCTATTTTTAATTTCCTTCCTCTCTAGACACGTATTGCACGAACAATCACACGCAATTCGTGTTCACTCCTGCCATTTCAAATGAACAGGAAAGTAATACTGGAAAAAAAATGCTGCGTTTCTTTTGGATAATATGCTGATGCATGCTCATTTCTTGATCAAGAGAGTACAGCCAATGAGAATTCAGATATTTTTAAATCTACCAATCAAATGGCATGTAGCCCAAACAAATAAGCGCTCTTGATCACTCACAGTTCCCCCATCAGTCGGAGTGCTGAAATTATTATTTGGACGATCAAAACTCACTTCCCCAGTTCATCTTGCGCCAATAAAATGTACCGCTGTGTCTAGTTTCAAGATCAATAACTGGACTAAAGTTATCAGTCCACTGCAGTAAAGTAATTGGTGGTTTGTGTTTTACACATATGGATTAATTGCACAATTCTGTGCAGTTCTCACGATAGTGGCGTGGAATGCTTAAGGCCTGTCTTTCACTAGGCGGAATTTTTCGAGCGAAAAATTAATCTAGCAAACGTGATTTGCTAGAAAAATTATTCCCCGCGAAAAAGTCGAAAGCAAGCCAATCATGTCGCTAGATTTATTTTTCGCTCAAACAAATTCGCGTGGTGGAAAACCGCCTTAAATCATCACGACGGAATTTACGCCTTGATGGACCCTGGGATAAGAATGGACTAAACTTAGTTCCTTCTAAATTGATCTTTTTGACTTTTTAACGCATATTCACACGAGACATCACTTCAAATCAACCAATAAGAATCCATAGGATAGAAGGACAGAAGTTTGCCGATGTTACCAGAATCCTATACAACTGTAGGCGCGCTAAACGATTCACGACCGCTAAGGATTCTGTGAGTATCGATAAGGATTCTTTTCTTTGCAGTGATTTGACAAATATTTTAACTATGATTAAAAATTTGAATTATAACATTTGTCTCCACTGAAAACACAGTTTTATATAATGAAATCATATCGCCGTATCACCCGATATAATTCAATAGCAGATATGTATTAAAGTTATAATTGTAGCTTCCTTCTTTAATTTGAGAATTGTAAATAACGAAAGTCTTATTGTATTTAAACTCTCATAGTAATTTGTAGCTAGTTTTGTAATATTGTAAGTAGGTTCTGAAAAACCCTCTGGGGAGATCTCTATTAAAGTATTAAAAAAAAAAGTTATGATCTTCATTTAAACTTATTTGTTTCATCTAAAATTTCGATAATCTATATTGAAAAAGGACTGACATTACCTTTCCCACATTTCTACCATCCACTGATATCAAACTCTGAATTTTCTCTCGATGCTTAAAAGATTTTTTCAGCTCCGATTGAAGAACGTTGATAGTTTTATCATTCCCATCTTCTGCCCTTTTTCTTTTGTTTGGCAAATCAGCATCATCATGCGTAGACCTAACAGAGCGGACTTGAACTGACGGCTAGCTAACTATCAGTACAATTTATTGTAAAAACAGTCATAAATATTAAGGGTTTACATAAAACAACGTACTGATTACGGGAACCCGCTGTCTAAACCCAAATATTAATAATACATAAGCGGCGATGGCAATTCAAGATCATTTCCCGGCCGAAACTCATACAAAAATTACTACATTCAGCTTAGTCGGAAATCAAGAATGTTAAGTAAGTTTTTCAGTGAAATATATTTTCTAAAATAATAAAATTACCTCATTCTAATGAAAATTTTGTCAGAAAAATATCATGACGAACTTCAAGATTCTTTACCAAGGAAGTTTATGATTTTTATTTCATACAGCTTCTTCCAAATTCCAGGATATTTTGTGAAGGTTCCCGTGAAAAGTGTTCTGAAATATTAAAATTATGTTTCATTAAAACTTTTCTTTGGCTGAATACAGGGTGCATCAAGAGAATTAAGACCTCTCCTATTAATTGTTATACTTTCAATGCCTGAACTGTGCTAAACATTGTTGACAGCTACGTGCACACATCACAATCATCTTTGATGCATAAACAAGCTTTCTCGGTATTGGGATTTACAATAATTCCTTACTGCAAATATGCACAATATAAGTCTATTAACTTAAGCCTGGTTCTCATATGCCGCCGATGATCGGCGACGTTCTTTGTCCTTGGTCCCTGATGCTTGAACTCTTTTGTTTATTTTCTTCTTCAATGATCAAACACAAAGACGACCGCCGGCATCGGCGATATATGAGAACCAGGTCTTACGCGCGCGTGTTTACGCACCTATGGCAGGCGTAGTGTTCACGCATTGAAATTATTTCAATAGGTAAATTTCTATAGGTCGTCTTTTTTAATACCACGCGACATCTAAACAGGCCTAAAATTAGCAATTTCGAGGAACAAAAAGGAATTGAGAAAGAAAATCTAGATGTAATATTGTTGGTTGCTTATTTAAAAATCTAAATCTGATTTGCAGCTACAAGCTGAGTTGTAGAGAAATTGTTACAAGTGTAAAATATATAAAACTATAAACAGAAAGTTATAGCTAGTAAAGAATCATTATAGACTACAAAGCTTGACGGAATAAATGAATTACGAAATCTACTTGTTCTACAATGGATTATTATGCTCCTTAAACTGATAAAATTTCCATCAGATTTGATATTTATATAGACACTTTGTAATGTTGGCCAGCCGACTTGCAACATGCATCAACAACTTGCACAGTCAGGCTTACATGCATGTGAATAAGAAGTTGCCATCGTAAGCTTATAAAATCACGAGATTTTGAAAAAAATCGTACTGCATCGTTATCGAATCAGCAACATGGATGACTTTTACCGAAGAATCAAAGCAAATTTTCTTCGAAGTTAAATCGCTGCGCTCTAAGATCATTGCATCACGTGACACGTCTAAATATGTTTCTCACGAGCAATTTAAAACATAAAACGCGAGTGTTTAAGCCTGAAAAACACGACACGCAAAACCTTTAAAGGGCTTCAAAAACGTTTGCGTAGCAAACCAAATCTTGTTGCTGATGGTATACAGTAATTACAGCCAGACAAACAGATACTCAGTAGAGATGCTAATGTCTATTGTTGTTGTCTTTCGTATTGTATCTGTTTTGTTCTTAAAGCTAACGAGCACAAATGCATGAATGAGGCTCACTATACATGATAGACAGCTACTTTCAATTTGAGGCAAAAAAGTGCTTAATTGTTCATTAAAATGCATGCATTTTATTGCCCTCGCGTATTCATTTTGCATGATTTCGGTACTTTTAGACGTTTATCAAAATGATAACTTGTTGGTCGTTTAAACTGTGGCTAACCAAGGTATGAGAATCACTTTATATACAAGTTGCATAACAATCATTATCTCCATTTCTGTACAACCGAGTGTAATCTATTTGGTATAAAGACGAATGTCCACTCAGGACTGGTAGTTACTTTATGGCGGAAAAATTGTCGAGTTTTTGAAGTACAGCACCGTACCATTGCCGACTTTCGACTTTTTACTCTCGACCCTCGACAATTAAATAGACTCGAGACGATACGTGCGGTTCAAATAATGAAACTTTCCGACGTCCTAGAAGAATTTACCGACTTTGCATGATGGTCTAAATCACTTTTTGTGCATACTTTGATCTCTTCACTTCCCTCGCTTTGAACCTTTTTCAAAACTGCATGGGTTAAGTCAATATACCATTTAGCATTCAAGTCTGGGTGATAAATAACGACAGAAATTTCGTTGTAAAAAGTGAGTTATCAAAACGTTGATTAGGCTGACTGTTTAAACGTTGCAATGTTGCCCCTGCTGTTTGGGGAATTTCCCCAGCCAAAACTGAACAAAATTCCTTCATAAAGATCAGTGTTCAAACTTAAAATTTAATTAACACATCATATATTGTCAATAATACGTGGCAAATACATTTTACAAATTGCAACTTGCAAACTGAACCGCTCATGTCAGCATTAAAAGAACAAAAATTTTGCCATTTTTCAAAAATAAACTCGAAGAATCCTTAATGGAATATTGGACAAAGCCGTTTCAGCCTAGTGAAAATGGCGGCAAGTTAAGGGTTTACAAAAATATAAAAGTGCATTTTGAACGAGAAAAATATCTAACCGAAATTAGCAATTTCACACATCGTCAAGCTGTTAGAATGTTAAGGATTTCAGCCAATAAACTTCCTGTTGAAACTGGACGTTACAACAATGTTCCATACAGTGATAGACTATGCAATCATTGCGATCTAAACGAGTTTGGAAAAGAACAACATTTTCTACTCTCTTGTACAAACGTCAAGTTCACTAAGCTCAGAAAGAAATTTACTGATAGCCTAAAAAAAATAAATAGCTCTTTCCGCTTTATGACCTTGACAAGCTATTTAAATATACGTTGTCAATGCAAGACAAATCTATTATTTAAAGTAGTGAGTAAATACTGTTTTGACATTTTAAATGCTTTCTAAATTGACAATTCTATTTTTTCTTATCATGCAAGCGTTTATATAATAGTTCTAACTTCTTCTTGTAAGTATTTGCTGTATTTTGTAATTTTAGTGTGTATATGTTGTTGTATATTCGATGGACCAATTTCGGTATTTTGTTTAAATAAAGTTATTTATAATCTTATACATTTTTGTATAAATTTTCATGGAGAATTTTTTTGATAAATGATTGCTAACAATAAAGAAAAAATTATGCAAAAATTTAGTTGTACACTTCATTTCCTTTGTGACAAATTTAGTTGTACGTAAAATTTGTTGAAACCTTTTGTTGTAAATAGGTATGGGCCTTCTTTGGAACTTAAACCAGTTAGAGAGAATGCTGCTATCATTACAAAACAGAAAAGTCAATATTATCATCTGGGACTGGATTTTGCTATTACACAGCGATAGAACTGTTATTACCAAGTGAAACTGTGTCTTTCTTTTATTATAAAGTGGGACATTTTTACTACAAATAAAGACAGTGTAATAATGCTAAGATATAGAGACTAGCTCAACACGAGACTCGCCTGTTCTTTTTCCCGGAAAATTGTAATTAACTAACGAGTTCTGGGTTCTTCTTTGCGATTTAGTCGGCAATAGCCGATAACACCCCAAAATCTAAATCAATACCTATGCATACATTGACAAGGTAAAAATGATCTTAAAATAAGTGCATAACGATTCCATAAAAATTCTTTTATTATGTAATTAATTGTGCTCAGAACAATTTACTTTAGCAACGGTCCAAACCATTATATTTTGCACGATTCAAAAAGGTTAATTTAAGTCGTGTTTACGCATATCCGACCTACGACCGACCTAGAACAATTAGTCTTGTGCTAAGGCTAGCCTACGACTTGCACCATGTTGGATGAAATTTGAATAAAAGCAAACATCTTTTGTCAAATTCTTTCAAGATGGCGTCAAATGTAACATGCGCACCACCCATAGGGATGAATAAACCGTTTATTCATCTCAATGGTACAACTTATAGCATTCTTCAAAGAATAAAGTGTGACTATGCCAAAAATATTACGCCTTTTGCCAAATACAAATTTTAATCCGAGTACAAGTAGGTTTCAAGATTGCAACGACACACAGAAATTATATTTGATCACTGTTTGGTCAAAGTATTTTATTCACAAACATAATTACTGACAATTGACTCAATCGTGAAGACTCGATGGGAAAATATTCAAAACAAGATGAGTTTTTAATAAAATGTTTCATAATGATACCAACGGTTATATCAGCTTGAGAACGTGGTGCACAAAACTAAGCTATAAATGACAGATTTTACTACAAAGATACGTAGATTTCAGACGTCCATTGTCAGGATGATCATCGTTTTCATTTTCCCTTGCGTCTACAAGCATTCAGCTTTTTCATTATCGTTTTGATCTGCTTTCTCATTGGCTTTCCAGTCCATTTTAAAATGGTTGTCCCCGAATTCAAAACGACCGTTACTTTTTTCCCGTCTTGTTTGAAATAGTTGTTTCGACCAATCACAATCGACGCTTTTCTGTCATGAATTTCATCGCACGGACAAAATTCAGGGATGTGGTATTCTAAACCACTTCTATATTCCTTTGAAGTCATCTTTATGCTCGTCTCTGAGTATGCTTTTTTAACTTTGAGCATGCCTTCCGATGACCGCATTCGAGTTACTAATAGGAAGTTGAAAGTGACAATTAGAATGTTGGTAATGACAGAATATTGAAAATAAGCAATGAAAATGCGAAGAATGATTATGGGAATTGTTGGCAACCAATGAACTATATACACGCTTTAGATTAATTTTTTATTAAGGTAAAACGAAGGAAATCAGTCACCACAACTAGAAAAAACTTTCTAAAATTAGTAAAATCGACAACTTTGGTCGCGAAATGCAGTAAAATACGGAAAATATAACCCTGCGAAATTTGCAAGTATTGTAAACTTTTGTTTACGTGCGGAAATTGGTCACTATTTTAGTTACACAAATGTCTGCACGTAATACAAAGCATACAAAATTTGCTAACTTCGCAGGGCTATATTTTCGTATTCTACAACCTTTCGCGACCAAACTTTGCAATTTTACTAATTTTCGTAAGCTATTTCCGGGAATTTCTTTTTCATTGCTTAGGTGAAAAATAAGTCTAAAGTGTATATTGTTTATCCGAATTAAAAAATGAGTTAAATTGCTGCGGAATGCTAAGTACAGTTGGAACATCGAAAATCATGACACTAACAATAGAGTGTCAAATATCGGAGCGACAAATAAAAACAATAATTATAATGCTTTAGATTAATGGTATTAGGAATGCAGGGAAAGATAACATTTAAGTTATCCATGATTACCCATGTTACTGCAAAAACCTTTGTTACTGAGAATTCAGTTAACATTTCTAAGTATCTTTGGCTTTTTACCTGTGCTGTTGCACTGCACAGTTGCTTTGATCAAGTCTTCTGGGTCTTCTAAAGTCACACATCTGGGGCACTCTGTAGCGACTGAAATGCCATGGTGAAAAAGTGAATACAAACCTGTTTCTGCATTCATTATAAGCATTTGAACTAGGAAACGAAGTTGCAAAGTTCGCAACAAAATTCTAAACATTTAAGTGAAAAGTGAGCTGAAATCGAATGTAACTAATGCAAACAGTCAGCCAAAATGACAAAGTATGCAACGCAAAGTGTGATGAATGTTTTCAGCGGTATTACGATACATGCAAAGCGGTACAAAGGGCAGTAAATCAGCCGTACAAATATACATTATCTTCATTTCTTATACTTACTTTTGTTTCCATAACATTCGTTTTCCCCAATTTTGTACATTACTTTGGCTTGACTTTCTGTGAGAAAATTTTAAAAATATATCAGTGCTGAACCTCACAAGGTAGAGCAATAGTGTGACCCGATTCTATCGCCAATCTACTTAGCCCGGCCACGTTGAATGGTTCATAAATTAGCGCCGTGTACGGGTGGAAAAATACGTCAAATTAGGCCTAAAGTCGTTAATAAGACTGTGCAATTTCATTCGTTTGGACGCTGTTACTGCAGTGAACTAAGGCAACTACTTTTGACCATGGACCAAACCATTATATTTAGTTACGTGAAAACGTGTCTCATTTTAAAGAATTCATGCTACCTTGTTAACTTCACTTAGCACAAGCAGGTACAGTGCTAGTAGTAGTACAAAATGTAGTCCGATTATAATGCCCCCAACGGACATAGGCCCATCGAAATACGCTCAAAAGTGAATGTAAGGCTAAATATCGGAGGAGTGAAGTAGTATATGTTGGTAGTTTGTTGATGTTGTTACGAAGGTGCAAAAAGTGTCATCTCATTGCTGGTAGTTTGATGTATGTTTGAGATGGTAGGTGTTGTAACATCAAATATTGTTCATTTTACCTGGTTCATAATAATCGTACACTTTAACCACTGCAGGTTTGAGTTTCTTTACCAAAGTATCCTGATGAATGTCAATTGAAAAACTGATGTCCTTGATCTGCAGAGAAAACACATACCTTCAAAGTGTAACTTCATCACTATTCTACTCGCTAACACAGTTAGCAGGGCACTTCATGGGCATCGCAGGGCCTCAGATTTTGTAACTGCTCACGTTTAGGTCCTAAAAATGCTTGTTATACCCGCTGATCTCATTGGCATAACGTATTTGCTCAAATATACTATTAATGTTTTACGAGGTCCGTAACTTAAGGCGCGTTTGCACTACAGGCCTCGTTTTGACCTGGTCAGGGTGCGAACGGTATCCATCTGTGCTGGACCACGCCTGGACCAGGCCTTGGCCACGAAATCTAGGCCAACGAAGAGAGGTCTAGCCTGGGGCAGGGCCTGGACCTCGATTTTTGTAGTGAACAGTGTGAACGGGGTACATATTACATAGATCAGACCAAGACCAGATGTAAGCCGGGTCTAGGCCTGTAGCGTAAACGCGGCTTTAGGTCCATAACTAACAAAGAGCGTGCTGAATGGCTGGGCAACGAGGTCCGTATGACCCAGGACGGATCTCCCCGGTTTTTCGGCCAAAAAGACAAGAGTGTGGAAACCGTAAAAAATTACAAAATGACGTTTTAGACACTTCGGAAAGAGAGATAACCTTACGCAGAATTACCTCAGACGAAGAGAACTTATAGGGAGTGTGAATTTTACTTCTCTGAATAGGATGGCCCGGGCACAAGTACGTGAGTTTTTAATGCAAACGATGAAGTGATGTATAATAAAAGAGAAAGTGTTTACTATGCATGTGTAAAATACCTAATAGAGCCAAAAACGAGGCGAAAGCGGAGATCTTCCGCTCACTTTAAGTCCTTTATACACCAGCAATAAACAGCTTTCGAGTTTATTTAATTTATTTCTTCAGTGAAACGAACTTATATCCAAAGAGAAAATCATCGAGAATATCGTTAGATCCGTAACTAACATACGGCCTGCTGAATGGCTGGACACGAGGTCCGTATCACACCAGGACGAATCCCCCCAGTTTTTCGGCCAAAACAAACAAGGGTGTGGACCCCGTAGAAACTTATGAAAAAGTTTTATAAACTACCAAAAGAGAGATAACCTGATGCAGATTACCTCAGACGAAGACGAGCTTAGGGAGTGCGAATTTTACTACCTAGAAGAGGATGGCCCCGCCACCCAGGCAATAATACATGAGTTCTTAATGCAAACGATGACGTGATTGTTATAACTTCGCTCGGAATTGTTCGCCTTAGTTAAGAAAAACTAAGTTATCCTTTTTAACCTATACTCGTTCTTATACAGAGAAAGAGTAATTTACGTACTAAAGTCTGAATGCATAGCTAATCATAAAATGTCATTGTCTAATTTATAATATTTGTTCATCGCATAACAGTGATGTACAATAAGAAGTGGTGTACAGTAAACGAGAAAGCGTTTACTGCCGGTGTGTAAAGTACCGAATAAGGGGTGAGTTGTAATAAACGAAAGTATATTGATTACCTATGTATAAAACACCGAATAATGTGCTATAAAAAACAAGGTGCAAGCCAAGATTTCTGCTCACTTTTCGGTCTTTTATGCACCAGCACTAAACAGCTTTCGAGTTTATTTTATTGCTTCAGCGCTTCTCAAACGAACTTGTTTGAAGAGAAAGTCATTGAGAAAGTTATGAACTTTTACTACCGTCGTATCAAGACAACGGTACAGCGCTGACGTTTGTTGTCTTCTCCTTATAAATTATTCATGATTTGAGAGGGATACAGCTTTATCAGTTTCTTGCAATTGATATGAAATTGTCTTTAGAGAAAGTTTGATATTCAAAGTCAACAACAAAACGTGCTGAATGAATTCATTATGGAGTTGAAGGACAAGCGGAATTCAACTAACTGTATCCAGTATCTATTAAAAAGGGGAATTTTCCATCTACGATGTTCTTACCTCATCAAAATAGAGCATTACATTCTGTCCGTCAATATCATAACGTTTAAAGTTTAAATTTGCATCGTTTCTTAACTATATAAGTAAAAACATTCATTAGGGTTGATATTGAGGATAAAGAAATGAATTAAGATTCAGGTTAGGATCAAGATTAAGGATTATTTCAACGATAAACCTACTTTTTCAAGGGATTCTTCTCTCACACTGAATCCAGTCACAAGTTTTACATCAACAACAGCCATGTTTGAAACATCTGCCTTGAGCCACCTTAAACAGAAGTTGCGACATAATTAGCCTGAGTCTTATTATTCTAAAAAATATTCACAGGCATCAGCAATTAACGTAGAAGGAAGTAACTAAACGAATTGTGACAAATCAAGACTTTTGACTGCTGGTTGTGATCACTAACTTCAAATTAAACTATGCCGCACTTCAACACTTTAAGCTAACATGGTTTTTCCATTATCAATGATAATATACTTAAATGCTGCAAACTCAATCAACATTATGAACCTTAAAAACATTGTAAAACTCTTACTTACTTTGTTGTGATCTCCAATCTCAATGGACTGCATGGTGCACTTCCTTCATCAGGACTTGAACGCCTTCGTCGAACATTAACTTTAATATCAAATGCTGGCTCTTCTTTTGGTTCAGGAACATTGTATTTCACTGATACCTAGAGGAGAGAGATATGAATAGATCATAAGCTAGCAAGAAAAGTAGCACTTAATGTAACGTCATGTTATTATGAGACATCCTCAAGTAAACTAAATATTGTGTAAGTTTCTCGTCGTGATAGCCACATCGTAAGCAAAGTAGTATCGTATTCTGAGATACGCCGTTGCTAGGCCAATTCTCTCCCGGGATAACTCTCTCTCTTTGAGAGGGGAGGGGCACCTCTTTCAGACGGAGTCGGACAATGAATGCCATCCCAAAAGTGTTCGCTTTAGGGGAAGTTTACTTTATCTGTTATTTACCTGTACCAAAGCACATCCCACACCATTGCCTGTCAATTGCAGTTTACCAGGAATGATCTTGGGTGGAAGTTCCACAGTTTGCAATGTTAATTTATTTTCCTTTGTGATCACGAAATCATGGTTGTAGTAATTTCCCACGCTCAACGACCCTGTGAGCTGACTTGACCTGAAGTCTGCGTTATTCCCGAATGCGCGACCAGCGAACTCTGAAAGCGCTTGTAATGCGATGCAAGTATCCTACACAACAGAGATAAAACAAGATATTTCTTCTAAGCTTCTGAATGAAATTTCCATAGTTACTGGAGATATAGTTTGGAGACTTGACGGCACTATTCCCCTTATTTCACAAAAGATTGATTCTTTATACTATAATAAAGCTGTCATTACTACATGGATTCACAATTATAAGATGATCATTACAGCGCACAGTTTTTGTTATGGTGCAGATAAAATTGGTCCTCGCACCAAGACGCAATTTCGGTTTGGATCGATTCGCTAAAATTGCGGTACTTTTCATCTGAGGCGGCAAAGCTTTCACCTCTGCTCACAGCTTCTTTGACGTCTTTTATATGCACGCTGCTTAAGCATGCACGATAGAAAATAGAGCGGCTCGGATAGATGTTGGTTTGGCTCGGTCTCGGATATGTTGTGGGTTGTAAACAGTTTTCCTTGCCAAAGCAAAGTTTCACTGAGCCAATCGAAAACATTGCCAAGAAACTATAGTTTGACACTGTAGGAAAAGCCTAAATAATGTAAACACGCACCCGCGAGCTGTTTGTATCCGAGCTCAAAAACCAAAGGGTGTCGCTATTGCCGCCGCTTTACCCGCGCAGACGTATTCGCTATTGCCGCTGCTTTACCCGCGCAGACGTAGCGGGCGTATTAAAACACAAGATTTATCTACTTGGGTGCATGTTTAAAATCCCCACTTTGCCCGCGTGAGCAAAGCGATCGTAATGGAAAATGACCTTTAGCGTTGGAAAATAGGAGTAATAAAACCACACTGCTATAATCACGATAATTTTTTCTTGATTTCGACCCTAACCCAGTTCTGAACACTCAAATTTTGCGATTACTGTAGCATGGGAATGTATCCTAAATGGGCTACAGTCAAGAGCAAGTATACGACTATGAACTATAGAAAACTATTATTCATTGAGTGACAATGCGCAACTCTTGCACCTTAATATTATACAATACCTTCTTCGAATTTATCTTCTTACCCCATTGATCATGAGTGGTTACCCGCATCTGCCTTAAAGTGTTCTACTTTTCCATTTTGCTCTCCAACACCGGAAAAAGTGTTCATAGTTTACGCGCGTGACTTATCTAACCAGTTCTCGTTTCGACGTATAAAGCACCCTTATGTTATTCTACTCTGTCTAAACCAGACGACTCAACTCGACAAGACCTAGAAAATTTCCTCAACGAGGTAAT
>JAODVM010092872.1:0-16582 GCA_025400095.1 Phenganax marumi | reverse complement strand
TTAAACAGTTTAAAGTTATTTACTCTCCTTTCGCAAGGTCTACATATAAGATGAGGGAGTTCGTTGTTGTTTGGCAGTTTACAACAGTAAATATCCTCCGCTGCTACAACTAAACTGACGTTACCACGATTAAACAGATTTTTCGCAAACTTTGAGTCTCCAACGCTCTCACAGAGACGACACGCTTTTGAAAAATCGCCAGAAGTCTTGTAAAATTTTTTCGGAGTTGTTGACTGAGATTTGGCTCTATCGTTCATCTTCTATTTTTAATTCGTACATGCTCTAATAAGCGAAACTACATACTACTATATCTAGCTGTGACGCGCACAACAAGTCCTTTCCTACCCCTCCCTAACTTGGTAAACTACTGGTAATTAAAAATCTGCTAGATTTTAGCAGATCACGTGGCCAGCGTCAACCAGGGTCTTTGCTCCGGCAGAGGAGGGAAGACCCTGGGAACGAGGTTGTGAGTACAGCAGCAAAATAAGGTTCATTGACGTAGTCAAACTTAGTATACCATATACTTCTATCTTTATCGAGGTCTTTGTAAGAGGTGTCTGAGATAGTGAATCGACTCATGAAAAAGTCATGCTCGTTCCCAAACATTTTCATTTTTGTAAAATCTATCTTTGAGTTTTCTTCTTCAAGTTTTATATTTGCTATTGTTCCAAAATGATTTCAAATTTGAGGTGTCCAGAAGAAGTCATTGCTCTTTCGAGCTTTTTGCCATTCTGGATTATGTTTAAAGGTGCATGCTCCTATGTCATATCTATATTCTTGACTAGCTTTAAAATAAACATGATCGACTAATTTAAGTGACTTTGTAACACTAGCCTCAAAGTCAAACTTGTTGATATTCGCATCCGGGTATTTTTTTAGAAATCTTTGTTTTGCAGCTTCATGATCCCAAGACATAATGAGTTTCATTGCTTTGTCATAATCCCTGCCATAAAATTTTTTATACATAGGTTCTAAGGGGTCCTTGACCCCACGACGGGTTTGTGGAATTAGTCTATTGGTTCCAACTTCCATTTATTTAAATAAAAATATTATGAAATAAATGACCTTCAAACTAACTGTATGAATAGACAATTTACAAAAAGAAATCCAGCTTAGTAGAAATATAGAAACAACATCTGGTTCAAAAATGTTTCTTAAAACAGCTTCAGTATTTTGGAGCTATAAAAACATCACAGATGACAACAACAACATCACAAGTGGAAACAAAAAAATTAGTTTCGATCATGACTATTGGGGGTTCAATGAACTAGAACAAAAATTATCCAAAGAAGACATTGAGATCCAAGAAAAACCCGACAACAGAATAAAAATTTATTCCAAAAATAACAAACTTGAACTTAAAAAATTTGGACAACTCCTTGGATTTAGAGACTCCCAAGAAATACCCACAGACAGATGGATTGTGTCCAAACATGAAGCTGACATCAATCTCAGGCTGAGGTATATTAAAATCAATTCTGGCTTGGTCAACAAAAACTATAATTTTGATACAAACGGACAACTGAGTTCTTCAATCACAAGTCTTCCCATTACATCAACACAAAGTTTAAATGGATCTGTTACACATTTTAAAGATATCAAATCTCAAGTTCCATTGTATAATGGTACATGGAATAAACTAAATTTCAGTATAAGTACTAACATTGGGGATGTTGAAGTTGGATCTGTTTTACTAGAAATTTATATACAATAAATGAACGAGCTTGCTGAACAATTACAATTAGCCCTTGTGGTAACATGCCTTTGGTCACATGGACGGGCTATGACTACAGACATAATTCCTGGGTAAAGAAAAGTGATATTAAAGACATAATAAATGGATACAGAGTTTAAAGACTATGACTACAATCACGAATGAGAAGAAGAAATAGAGATGGACGATTGAGATAATAACAATAACGACGATCAAGTTGATGACAATATAGATAAAGACATCAAAACTTCTTTGTTAGAACACAACGACAATGTTGATGATGAACCCGACTACGACTGGGACGAAACATTTGATGACATACCTGATATGAAGAAAGATATTGCTGATATGAAAAGATCAGAAACCCATGATAAAAAAAAACAACATTTATCACGAATTTTTTAGAACACAACGTTGTCAAGGAGACGGACCTAGTTCCAAAGAAATTATAAAAAAATTTAGAGTAATAAGAAACGTAAGAGGAGACATCATTGGCGGTGAATTTAAAGGACAACCGATCATTGTATTGGAAGACGGTAAATTTAGTTACTCAAAAAATAAAAAAACTTCAACCATACATAGACAAGCTTAAACAACTCACAGAAAAAGCAAATCATGAACATTTTGGAACAACTTTAGCTCAAATAGAAGAAAACATAGAACTGGACACCATCAGTAGTGACAGCTGGGATGAAATAATGAGTCAAGTCACCGAGAATACGATTGAAAAACTCGAAGATGAAATAGACTCAATGTTAGATGACTTAGCGAACAAACGCAACGAAGTGAGCTGAGCAAAGCAAATAAAGAACCCATAGTCACAAAAAAACAGCTTAGACAACTTCGTGGGTATCTTCACATGCCAGAATCGCAAACACCTGAAATAAAGCTAGAACTCTTAGGACAAGAAGTCGACCATTGGAGACTACAAAAACTAAGAGAAACTGATCCACACAAAGAAACTGTTTATGATACCTTTGAAAAAATCACTAGGCTTTGCACTGATAAAATAAGATTAGAAAATAATATTAGGACTGTAGAACCAGAAACACAAGACATTTTAAAGCATGAAACTGAAAACAACAACCTAAGTCGATATGAAAAGTTTAAAAAATGGGCTAAAAACAACTTAGTCGCATTGAGTGGTGTTGCTATAGCGATCGCTGGAATTATCACCACGGTGGTTACAAGAGCAAGATTCACTGTTCAAAAAGAAGCTCAAGGAGTGTCAAGGTTTGCAAAAGTGTGGGGAACTTAGCAAAACAATTACCTCTTATCGATAGTGCCGTGTTTAATCTATTATCCAGTATTTTAAAATGGGGAGCAAAAGGAGTGAGTCTTTTAGCTGAGAGTCTTTGAATCCTAGCTTTGGCTTTAACTTGGTTCGTTTACGACTACTATAAAAACTACAAACGAAAAAATTTTAAAAATTTCTATTATAGTGAATGAACACACAACGACTAACTCCAGGTTTTAGAAAACATAAAATGTCAGATATTAAAGGGGATAGAACAAAACATGTGATTACGTTTAATCCGAACAATGCTAATCCAGGGGACGAAATCTATGTTGATATTCCAAGACTGAAACCAGACACCTGCGTAGTTCCACACACTATGAATCTTAAGTTTGATTTTAAAAGCATAATAATTGCATACACACAGAACGAACAGAACGTTTGGTTCCAGACCCAAATAGTACAGGACACCTGATTTAAGAAACAATTACCAAAAACGTTTGTAGTTGTACTTCAAATGTTGGTAGAAATGGAACAAGAGTCATGGTGAGTGCAAAGTTCGACTATGGAAATACTTCGAGGTCTAATGTTAAAAACAAACTGAGCAAAGCAAACAAACTGAGTGAAGCGAACAAAACGAACTGCGAAGACTAAACCACAAAGTGTTTTAAATGTGTAACTCTAATACAAGTTACACATTTTAAGAATGAATTTTAATCCACGTAGTGCTCATATGGAAATCTCAACGAAATCACCAGCTTGGACCACTTAATATTCTTTTATTTTTGTAAAATGTTTTGTTTCTCTTCTTTGGACACATCCCAAGGTAGTCGTCAAATATAAGTTCCATATCTTTTCTAGATGGATTATAAAAGCAAACTAATTTGGAAATGTTTTCTCGATACGGTTTTGTAGTCGAAGTAAGTTGTTGTGTCACAACTATAGTTGAAAGTCCATAAGAAAATGCTAATTTGATGAGCTCTGAAGTTCTACTTTTCACAAACCTACTAGCTGCACAATCATCTAAAATAATCAAACTATTGGTTCCATTTGCAAATTCTACAATTTGTCTTAAAAATGGTTCGACGTCGTCTTGCTTGCAGTTCACCACAATGAAGTTTTCATCTTTATCATAAGACCAAGTTTCATAAGTTTTATTAAATTTATAAGTGGGACAAATCAAAATATATAATCAAAATGATTCATGTACTGGGTCTCCAATAGACAAAGTAGATAATAGGTTTTTCCACAACATGTCATACCCACAATGATCAAATTAAACAGCGCGTCTAAATTTGTCTCCATCGGTAATGGTAAATCTAACGCTTTGGTCTTTTTAGAGAACTCTGATAAAACCCCTAACTCACTTTGTTCGTTTCCTTGGTTGTTTCTTCTTGTGATTCGTTCGTTTGTTCTTTGCATTCTTTATTTTTATCATTTTTTGGTTCACTTTGCTTACTCACTACTTGCTTACCCACAATACGTCCCCCAGAGAAAATTCCAAGTAGCAGAATATAGGGTGTAATGTACCCCAAAATGAACTTTACATTTTGTTTAAATGGTTTGTTGTCTGAAAGTTCTCTACCCATTTGTGTGGGGTTTTCGATGAGTTCTAGATGATGCATGAGCTCTGCAAATTTTCCAGTGACAGTGTCTGTGAGCATCTCATTCATAGATTCCTCTTGTTCACGTTTGTAATCTTGGTGAATTTGTTCCAGAGCTTTCCCTGAAGCTTTTTTTAATATAAGCCACAGAAAATTTGATCTCTTTTGCAGAAGCAAGTTTTAATAGTTCCTCTCGTTTCGACAATGGTTTCAGTTTAGTGTTGTCGATTTATTAAAGGAAAAAATCTTTCATTTTTCCTCTGAATATTTTATTTTTTCATCTTACGTTGGAGTCATATTTTTTAGTAACTATTTGTTCACGGTTCAGGAGTTTAACCTTTGCATTTTACAAATTTGTTTTTTCATCCTCTAGTTTTTCTAATTTTTGTCTCAGCTTGTTCGATCGCACCATATCACTTGTTGGAAAATGAAACGTCGATCGAGTGAAATCAGAACAGCTGAAATCAAACTTCATATGGCTAACAATGCTGAAACAAACAGCACAGACGTCTTTACATCCAATAGAAACAATAGATGTTGAACTACAATCTGGGCACCAATAGGGTGTTACAAATGAACTCGAAAGAAGACCATCATATTTTTCATCAAATGGTTGGTTTAATCATAGCTTATTAATTTCATTGACTATCTTATTATGGACAACGTCTCTTTGTACACCGTCTAACCATCATAACATTATTAATAAGTTTAATACTTTTGGATCCTCAATCTCTAGCTCTTTCATCAATGATTTGAATCCTCTATTAATTAAGTGCCTCATTTGACCTTTGAGTGGAGCGTGTTTTATTCTACAATCGTTTTCGTTCGCTACACTCAGTTGTTTCGCTGCTTCTCTTTTTATATTTTCTTTATTGAAGTAATTCAACGTTTTGGAGTCATTATATAAGATGGAAAGATCCTTTCTATGTCTTAGTGGTTCCAGTTCTTTAAATTTACTTGCTAATTGTTCATCATCCATAGCATTGACTTCTTTCACTATTTTCTCCTCTGACTCAACTCTTAGGATGTCCATGATGATATCTTTTGCACGGCGTGTCCACAATTCTATTGCTTTTTTGTCTTGCGTTACTATGTAATTTAATTTATTCATGGCAGATGCTTTTTCTGCATCTGACATGGTCTTAAATTTGTCTCTATCTTCTTCTATTATTCTTATAAGTACTTTGCTTTTATCTTTGTACTTGTGGGTGAGTTCTTTATGTTGTTCGTATGGGTTCATTTTATTATATGTTTTTTTCTGCTATATATATTCTGAAGTTATCACCCGATTCCACCGACTTGTTATGCACACTAGTTTATTAACAGGTGGCTAATACTAACTACTACTAAAGATGCAGCAGGTAGCAACTTAAGACAAAAATTAATTATTCAGAACGGCACTAAAGTATATGTTTGTACTACGATTAGCTCATTTGCATAATTTTTGTCTCAGAATGAATCAATCACATACCACTTTTTGCGCCCCTGAGATCTCGTCGAAAAGAGCCCAACTCTGCAGTACGGTTTACAAGAATACATACATCCACAGTACATATGTCCATATGTACATATATGCATACATTGAGTGGAAGTGTATTAATTTGCGAAAATTTTTTTCCAGCAAGGCAGTCTGAGCTTGATCACATGAAAGATATCATTACATATTCCTTCAGTTCTGGTTATACTTATACATATGATACTGTGATTGACCTCTTCAAAACAGACCATGGGATATCTATTAGTCTTCGAACCATCAAAAGACGACTTAAAGAGTATAATTTAAAAAGAAAGAATGTTGCTGTTGATGAAGCAAATGTGCAGACTCTGGTTAGAATGGAGATGGCAAATGCTGGGAAGCAGTCAGGGTACAGGAGCATTTGGCATGCTCTTGGGCTAATCCACAATGTACATCCACCCAGAGAAATGGTTGCCAAGATTCTGCGTGAGCTTGATTAGCTGCAAATCGTGCTAGGAAAGCAAGACGACTGACAAGAAGAAAATACTTGTCACCAGGACCAAATCATTGCTGGCACGTAGATGGTAAGCTCACAATGATTTGTTTGTACAAGGAAGGGAGGTCGTGGGTGCACACAGTGCCCACTGTTGGACTTATCAAACAGTATGTATGAGTGATTTACCCTAAAGTATTGCACATTTACTTTTTCTGTCACTCTGCTAATTGCCAGGAAATTTACTTGTCAAAAGTATCACTGCTTCTTGACAAGTTTATCAGTAGGTTGCAATAATAGTTGGGATAGAGAATTTTAACATATTTTGACTTAATTTTATGTAAATTACACAAACTGTATGTAGTTTTATGAAAAGTGTAAATGTAACTTTGTTAATGTTTGTGTAAAGGTTATGACAAGCTCAAGCCATTTGGTTTCCCGATACACGGTGCCGTCGATGGATACAGTCGAAAAGTTTTGTGGCTAGAAGTTGTAAAATCAAACAATTCACCTGCAGTTCCTGCTCTGGTCTATCGAGTAGCAGTAAAACAGTTGGGGGGTTGTCCTGTTTTACTTAGAACAGATTGTGGAACTAAGAATGGGACAATGCCAGCAATGCAGTGTTTTTTTTGAGCAGATGGTAGTGATGAGTTGGCTGCAGACAAAGCACACCAGTATGGAGCTTCCACAAGAAATCAGAGAATTGGAAATTGGTGGTCACACCTGTGAAAGATTAGAACTAATTGGTGGATAAATTTCTTTAAAGACACATGTAGCTCTGGTGTACTGAATATGGACAATGTACTTCAGAAGGAATGTCTTTGGTTCTGCTTTAATGGTGTGCTAAATGATGATCTTAATAAAATTAAAGCTACTTGGAATTCACATCATATCTGCCCATCAAAGCATGATAGTGTTGCAGGGTGTCCAGACCAGAGCCCTCTATGCGAGAGAGTTAGGACATCTATTGTCTTCATGTTGGAACGAAAATGGCGGAATACAATGGCAAAACAATAGATTACCGCCATTTTTGATCCAAAAACGCTTAAATTCAAAAGATTTGTTAATAATAGATGACTCAACTCTCTCGTATAGAGGGCTCTAGTTCACACTGGTCGTAAGAATCGGGGATTTTGATTGTCCGTGGTCATTCGTGTGTAAAATCCTTTGTGTTTCGGAAGAAGATACAATAGATGGCCGATGAATTACGACCAGCGTGAACCAGGCTTACGTTCTTTGAATATATCTGCGGGTTTTTTTCCAATGAATATTGCCATTTGCAAGCAACCGTTGACTGCAAACGTTTTTTCATGTTTATTTACGATAAAAAGTTGCATGTTTGCCGTTTAAAATGTGTAAGTTTGAATGATAGAGTAGCATGTTTTGACAGAAAACGAGCGTAGCCTGTCAAAACATGCTACTCTTTCGTTGAAACATACACAACATATTACCATTTGCAAACCACTGTTGTTTACAAATGGTAGTAAAAGATTTTGTCGAAACACCACGCAAATTTCTTTGTGGTGTTTCCACACAGGTGTTTCCATCAGGGACGTCGGAACCGGGGAGGGGGGCACTGGAGGCACATGCCCCTCCCCCCCAAAGTTTACAAAGTGTCCTTTTTTCGATGTGGCATTTTGCACAATAGTGTCCTTTTACCTTTTTAGTTTTATAGAATTGAAAAGTATGATTGCTGCATTGTCTTTGGACAAGCGGTTCACATGTACCCCTTTGGGTTATATGCATGAAGTAAATCTCTTATATTCTCAAAGTACATTTAAAATTTATCCTCCCAATACACGCCCCTATTCATACTCTAGTTACGCAAAAATGCTCTAGTTACGCAAAAAACTAATTTGTAACTGTATCTGCATAACTGTATCTGCAACTTAGTAATAGAAAATATCACTACATGGAAACATAAACCAACTAGTGCTATTTTAAAACACGCACAGTTCAGCGAACAAAAATTAATTCAACAAAGAGTTCCCTTTTTTCCAGAAATTTGCCCCTGGAAACGTGTCCCCCCCCAACACAAATTTGCTTCCGGTGTCCCTGCTAATAAGTGCCGCAGGAGTTTTGCAGGAGCTGAACAAACTCCGGCTCCGGTGCACAGCACTAGTTTTCATGCTACAATTTCTTGGATAGCAAGTTAAACGTCACTTTCAGTCCGATGCTAGTCTACCCCTCATCGCGTTTTCTGCCGAATCCTTTTAAACTAAAATATAATGAGCTGGTCATTGGCATACGTTTGTTCAGCATTTAGTGAGATATTGGACAGACTGACAAGCAAAGAAAGAAACAAATAATCAATGAAATCAACATCTACAAACACTTCAGTAAACAAACAGACAAACAACCAGACAAACAGAAGACCAACCAAACGAACAGACAAAAACATGCAAACAAACAAACAAACAAACAAACAAAAGCCAAAACACACAGGCCGCTAATAAATACGTTTACAAATTACCTCAATAATATAAAGCCATGATTATGTAAATCAAATCTACTGACCGTCAGTAAGAATTAGTTGACATTGTCTCCCATCGCCTTCAAATTCTGCCGGACATGTTTCGCAAGTGTAACTATTGTCCTTTGCAGCACAATTTACGCCAGGAAAACAAGGAAGTTCATTGCATGGGCTGACTTCACAAGACTTCCCAGAATATGGCGCAGCACATTGGCATGAGAAACTATCAAGCTCAACTCGCGTTAGAGCAATACTCTTATTGTTGTCAATGTAGCATTTTCCTACAAGAAGAGAAACGTAGGCCATGAAAATAGTTACACAATGATACGGTTCGATTTATTGCTATAAGTACTCCAACTTGGACATTATTAACGGGATTTCAAAGGCCAAAAACGATTTGATAAGGCAAGCCTTTTTAACGCTCGCAGAATTTAAAATCTTAGCGAAGCCCTGCAGTCGAGTCATGGGTCGAGTACATCACTGACTTCTAAAAATCATCAAATATATTTAATTTAGAATTAAAAGTACAAGTACCTAGGATATACTGATGTCTATTACATTGAAAATAACTTAGAAATATTTAATTTTGAAATATTTTTGGATTCTGGTATAGCCTGAATCCTAATACAGAATTCGGATAGAATTCTATCAATATCAATATCAATATCAATATCAAATTAGGATAGAATTCAATAGAATATGGAATTCATTTGTCTAAACAGTTAACAAGCTAGAAATAGTGAATCTTTCTCCATATTCAGTAATACAATTGCCAACGCCAGCCTGTTTAATAATAACTTGTAATAATTTTAGTATAATTATATTTAACTTATTTATTCTTTTGCGTG
This sequence comes from Phenganax marumi, assembly GCA_025400095.1. Classification (NCBI taxonomy): domain Eukaryota; kingdom Metazoa; phylum Cnidaria; class Anthozoa; order Malacalcyonacea; family Clavulariidae; genus Phenganax; species Phenganax marumi. The sequence goes on along the minus strand of JAODVM010092872.1, from coordinate 6,757 downwards.
TCCTATTAATTTGTAAATACTTTGTAAATGTAGTTTTATTCACGCCCCACTTGAAAACCAACTCTTGTTGAAGGGGCTAACGTGATGAAATAAAGTTTTACCTACCTATCTACCTACCTGAAAAATTATCAACTATGTGAAACACGGCCGCGAAAATAACACCGGTACCGGATTCGCATGGTCACGGCATCAACTTAAGCCCCTGTATGCCTTTATTTGTTGTAACAACTTTTTGTATGATTAGTTGTTATTAAGTTCTGCAAAATGTTCGTAAATTTATGAGCTAAACTCGCCTCTGAACCACTCAATTTGATGTCGTGACCATGCGAATCCGGTACCGTGTAAACGGGGCCTCAGTCTCCAGAATTAAGCGTATAACTATCGCATTTACTCGAATTCACACTGGATAAACGCCGCTCTCGAATAAAGGCCGCCCTCTAATAAATGCCGCCCTTTAGTAAACACCACAGGTATACGCGAGAACAAAATGAGATGCTTACAAATGAAAAAGCTGCACAAACGGCCAAGTCATTTTTCTACGCAAAGTTTCATCTCATTCTCTCTCTTTTTTAATTTTCTATATTACGTCGAAACGGTCATTTCAAGCCCGCGAAATCGACAAGTATTGCCCGTTTGTTCCTCGTGAAGGGAAAGTTTTATCGCTTGAATGAATCGATGTTAATAGAACCCATAAAGTCTCATATTCGGTGATATATAAAGGGTTTCAACTTCTTGCCCAAAAAAACAAACAAATACAACAATACAAAACCAGCGTCTACCTCCATTTTCACAAGGGCAACGAGCTGTGATGAATTCGATAGTATGAATGTCTTCCAACTTTTCGTAATCTTGAACTTTCAAAGACACTTTTCCAGATTTTTTCACAGAAATTGTCACAGTTTTTCGTTTGTCATCTATTGCAACACTGTGGACGGTTTTGTTAGGCAGATAGCCGTAGTACCTCAATGGATAGCCTTCCGGATCAGTCGCATTAAAAAACAGCTGAAATTTACTGTTTTCAAAAACGTAGAATCGATTAGGCATGCTGATGTGCGGCGGTCGATTTTCTAAAAAAATTTACATAAAAATATAAGACGCATCTTTTTACCACTGAAAACGTTTAAGAAGATAAGAAAAATTGAATCGTCATTTTGTACGCATTGCGCCGAAAAAAACACAATAGTACAAAGTTCCCTAATACAAACACATCTCTAAAAGGGATATCTTTCAAATACAGACACGGAGACCTATCTAATACAGACCCCTCTCTAACAAGAACACATTTCTAATACGGACCGTGTTGGAATTGTGAATATACGTTATCAGCGCACTTGCTCCCAAAAATAATTAAGTCTTCATACCAAGACAATATTCTTTTGCATCAGCATCGGTACAGTTTGGCAGTGTCGAACCTGAAACAAAAAAGAACACTCGTCTCGTTGCTTTATTTCCACAGATGGCAAAATGTGGGTTCGACCAACATATTCTAACACACCAGGACACGGTTCACACGGACCAGTTTCACGAAGTCACAACATTGAATTCTATAATACAATTTTGCGACTGTGTTTATTCTTGAAACTTTAAATATGTTCAAGTTTTGTTTAATTCTGTTGCATAATTGTAGTTTTAACCGCCAAACTAGTGACTGAACTTGAAGTGATCATGCGAATCGGGCCCCGGGTAAGCTAAGGGGTCATACTCGGTCATTTCGTGTCAGAATGATGTGAGAAAGTATTTTTACAAAACTAAAGAGTTCTTGATACTTTCTTTTTGTGTGAAAACGAGAGCGTAGAATTCAATATTCAGAACGAAGCAGCCTGCCATAGTACGATTACTCTCTCTCCACGTTTATGCATGGTCAACTGACCCTTTTGCAACAGCACTACTCTTTTGAATTCGCAATGCATTGTGGTCCATTCTGAGTCATCAAAGGTTTTCAATGCCGGGAACTAGCCAGACATACTTTGGCTACAGAGTCGGTTTTTGGCCAGGCTTTTCGGCGCAACTATTGGGAACTTTTTTCATGGTAATGAATGCAGAAAACTGGCCCAGAACAAATCAAACAGCAGAAAAATCAAGATCGAAAAATAACTGAGGATTCTAAATGTAAAATAATGCCTCATGATGTTTGTAACTATTGCTCTTTTTCCGACATTGTTATAAAGATAGTTATCGTCAATCGTGCTTCCATGATATCTCTGATATGATGAAAACAGTCATCTAAACTGGCTTGTGCTTGTAATCCTAGCCTACCCACAATGCATCGTGCTTCAAGATGGAAGCGATATCATGCGCATGCGCGTAGATATCAAACATTCAAAATATTTTCGCGCGCCAGTTTGAATTATTTTTTTTTGCAAAATACCAAAACAATTTAAAAGGCCATTTAAAACAACGAAAATGTATAAGCAATGGCTGGTTGAGACACAGAAAACTGCAAAACGATCAGGGTATCATAACATAAAAACCTCGGCGAGCACGGTTTAAAAACAAAAACAGAATCGCCAGAAGTAAATTTCGAAGACAAAAGTATCTCGTGCTAGAAATGGTTACAAACCACCTATACTGTTAAAAGGCCAGTTCAGACCTCAAAGGTAGGCATAAATAGTACAGACAGCACAGTAGCTAAATCTTTGAGACAGAAGGGCGACAGGAAAGTTGTGAAATACGAAAGGGAATTCAAATAAAGACTCAAAACTCAAAAAGTGATATTTGGCTAAAATAGAGGTAGAAGTGTTGTAGTGTTGATTATTGGAGTTTCACTACGCTACAGTTTCTTTATTTATAGTGTAGAGACAGAAATTGTTCTTGTTAAATAATATCATATTGGTTTTAAAAACATAAGCAAAAAAAAGCTTGTGTTCGGGTAATTCATAACCTGTCTACCCAGTCGGCTACTTTAGGACTATCCCGTTTGAAGACAATAGGTTCAGACACCCTGACCTATCTATGGAAACCTACTAAGTAGACTGATTTTTGAATTTTCTCTTTCGTTTCGTAATTTGACTCTTTTGCGCGTTTTTTATCATGGGATTAAAAACAATAAATTGAATTCCTGTCTCAATGTTTGTATTCCGTCGCCGGGCAACACTTTGTTCTCCAAACAGGATGATGAACATCACGGTGCTTGTGAAATATACAACCCATGCATAGTGCTTTATACTTTTAGTCCAAAAGAGAATGTAAGACTTCTAATTAGTAAAAAAGATATTTAATTACAACATTGTCCTCGGATTAACCCACAGTGATTAATCACTTTGACAACAAAAATTTTGACAAAGCTGTGCAACAATATATTGGGCAATGTAGAACCATATCAGACTTCCATATAATAGGCTACATTCTGATGTGAACTATGACTGAAAGGTCTTCCTTGATGAGCAAAATCACCAGGCATGAAACAAAGTACTAAACCAAATAGGCATGTACCCCATGGAGCATTTTTCTGATAAAAGTTAGAGTAGCTGCTAGCAGGTTACAAACAGGTGCAGCTTAACATAAACAATCAGCCCACTGGCATCGAGTTTGCCTATGGAGCAGCATTATGCACTCCATTGTGCATATCATGGGTGTTCTACTTGTCTGAAATACCAGATGATTTTATGAGGCAGAGTAAAAATTTTTGCGACTTTTTGGTTAGTAATTAGGAATCTCATCTCATTGCTTTCAGGTACGTAACATACTTTAAGAAGACAACGTTTTTCATTCAGATTGCAAAGTTACTTCTATATGCAGCATTTCAAAATTAAACATGATGTGCAATACCTGCACAGCAGTACGTTTGCAGTGAATTAACGCCAAATATATCAATGCCATAAATACATCATTTAGTGTGAACTACAAACTTGCAAAGTTTACAACAATTTTCTAGGTAAATACACCTATGTATATTGCTGTCTGTCCTCTGCAGTAGTTCAATACCTTCACGTTTTTACGACTACTCTTCACTCAAACAAATTTGCTAATATGCAGCCAAACTTATTAGCAATATTTTTTTGTCGGTAAAATACTCAAATTAAATGAAAACAGTCTTAGTCTGAGGAAAATGAACTTCAAAACAAAAGCTCTGATAATAAAATCTTAGGTATGCATATGCTACTCCAATTTCTTGAAGTTGAAAAACACCATATAAATCATGAAGTATGCCTCATAGCCTATAGAAATTGAGGCATGAATACGCCCGCGTCTTCTTAAGTCCGAAATAAAAAGGATGTGACTTCATGTTTGTGCAGGTATTGCAAAGGCCCTTTACATGAGCAATTCTTGCAGCGATTTTTTTTGTTTTACTGTATACGATGGAATACGTTTACTGATCACTACGATGACAAAATTGTTGGATCCAGAGTATTTGCCAAATATCGACTCTATGGCCTAAGGCTGGTTGTACAAAGCACGGTGGATAAGTTCAACATAGAAATTATATTTATGTATTCCTTGCACAACAAATTTGAAAGTGTTTCAACTGCATAGGAAAACTATGCATGTGCCCATACTTGTATTACATAATAATATGATATGAAAATTTTAAAAGATGTGTGCTAGTGTTTTTGAATTCTGACTTGTCCGCTATTGAAGCTACGTACAGAGCTGGCCTCTGGTTTCCACTTGGAACGCAAGCATAAGCGAGGAAACAGATGAACAGTTTCCCTGCAAAGGATTGCAAAAAAAAAGTCTGAAAAAAGTTCTTTGAATTCTCTTTGTTCTTTCCTGACTTATTTTGGGTTATTGTGCTTCTAGTTGTGCTCATATCCTTGATTTGTTGTACACTTAATTCAGTTCCTTTGTTTTGCTTTTTGCCTTGCCTCACGCTTATGCACGCGCCTCTGGTGAAAACAGGCTTACACACCCTCCCACACCAGAAAAATCGCTGCGAAAATGGCCCGTGCAAACGACTTCAATTTTCAAACACCAGTTCGTACTCAGCAGTCGGATAGGACTACTTAATGGTTATGCGCTCAACTGGACGGGAAAATAAGGATTTGTTCATCGCAATATTAATTGAAGTACTGCGTGTAGTCATTCAGACTATAGTCTATAGATGACTGATCAAATTTACCTGCGCAGTAAGCGAAGTAGCAATTCGAGGGTTGCTTCAACTGATAGATATAGAACCCACCGCAATTTCGTACTTTAATATTGTACGAATACCCGCAGCCAAGTGGCAGCTTGTGCGGTGCATTCGCACAAGCCGTGCGAGATACTATTCCTTCTGAGACATTGGGATGAGTACCATGCATCCAAATAGGAACAACAGTCCCACAACTTCCCGCCTCCGGCTTTTTGGTCGGAATTTTCACGCCAGCTTCACTAGAAAATCGATACCAGTAATTGTCCTGTATTATGCTTCTGTCGCATAATTTCGACTTGGAATTGTTAAAGCTGTTGTTTGTGGTTCGTCGAGCATCGTCGATTGTAATGTATTCTACATCTTCACAATTGTTCGCTTGCGAAGCGTTTACTGTCGACGAAAATACAACAAGTACAAAAAAAAGTGATTGAAACTCCATAACTTTCTTATGCTTTCCTTAATTAAGTATGTTTGTGTTAAGCTTCGCGAATCATATTTCATGACTATACAGTAAGTAACATAATACTCATGTTTGTTTTATATTTCTTAGAATGTCAATAACACTATGCCTGCACAGCCCGCTCGTACGAGTCTGCTGACCACTGTGCTGCTAACATTTTTTCATGGCTTCCGTGACGTCACACTTACCATGCCACCTAGCCGCCCCCCATGCATTGGTCTACCAAAATATTAATTAGCCCCCCTCAAGGCAATCACAAAACTCACCTCACAAAATTCTGAGAAAAAAATTGAAGAATCTTTGTTGAGGAAGGTTTTGAAGATTCTTTTAATGAATTGAAAGTTCGAAAGATTCTTCGAAAAAAACTAGCGTTCAAGGATATTTTGCCAAATTTACCAAAATGTAGAGATATCCCCTCAGAAATGCTATTTCCGATGATGCAAAGCCTCCAAATTTTAAAAAATGTTGGACGTCAACAACAAACTAACAATGCATGATTGATTACAGCTCACAACTCAGCAACCCACCGCTAATTCAAACACCCAGTCACTCTCAACAATTTTTCGTTGCCCTTGGGAGTCAGCGCAGTTTTGCCATTACACGTTAGGTATTTTGCCACTTGAAAGAACTGCTATCAAATTACGAATTGCATGGTTAATTTCGGACTGTCCTTTGTGTTATGCATGTATTATTTGTTCACCTGCATGAATTTCGGCTGTAAATTACCTAAAAACGATCTTTCCTGAGTCACTTGATTGAACTCCTCATTAGTTTCTATGTATCAGTTGCAACTACACATTTGCATCCGTCACTTACGCATATGACGAAAACATTATATATGGAAATTCATTGTTCCATGCCGAGGTATCTACTTCCTCGAGTGCTGTCACTCGAAATACAGTGCTTCTCATCATAATATCAGCATGGAGGCTCGCGCAATGCAGAAACTAATGCTAGCGGGCTTGTTCGTAATTGTTGTTTGGAAAGCAACCGGTGCTCAAGCACAAACCTGTGGTCAGATTCAGTACACTACGATCAATGATGTCCGCCGTAGCACTAAGTACAAGGCTAAGGCAGGCGATGTAATATGCGACCGTAGATTCATCAAAGATGACAACTGGTACCGTTTTGACAGTGCAGTCGGTGACCAAATGCCCACCAGCAATCCAGAACTTGTTGGGGCTTGCGGTACTGGGGTTCCTATTTGGTTTAAAGGAACGCATCCT